>JAAOAT010000844.1:0-51263 GCA_013186855.1 Fusarium ramigenum | reverse complement strand
GCTCCTTGAACTGCTCCTCGGAGCAGACCGAGGAGCAGTTCAAGGAGCTCATTGATGAGATGGCGGCTCTACAACAGAGCATGTCTGTCAATGAGCAGAAGCAGAGGTGGATGTTCTTCAATCTACAGAAGCAGCGGAAGGAGAAGGGGGAGGAGAAGAATTAGAAGGGAATATGGTGATGATGAGTGCCAGGGAGATGCTGTTTCCGCGAGCAGATAGACAAATGATGTGGTATTATGTACATGATGGAAGTTATTGCTGTATATCCCCTAGATAGCTCATGGGACATCAGTGAAGTCGTGAGGCGCTTATTGAGACTTGAGGCTATTCATTCTTGTATGGTGGAGATTACGCATCGCTTCAGGTGATAAGGGATCAAAATGACCAACATACATTCAATTCCTTGAAAATACACAACTTTCAGCACCATTGAGCCAGTGAACTCCCAAACTGACCACCCACTGACTCTGAATCATGCCCTTTTGCCGTTATCTCTCCCCATCGACGTCCAAATCACCCCCTCCCTGCCCTCTTCTCCCTCCTCCTGTACCGTTTATACTTTGCAAAGTTTTCGGGAGTCAGGAGGTCCTCCACATCACCATCTGTCTGCAGAACATGGCTGCCACTCGGCGAACTTGGGAGAGGCTCAAAGACATCAGAAGCAGCACCTAGCCAACTCTCATCCTCTTCCCACTGTGGGCCCACATCACCTACGGGGTATGCACTGCTTCCCGCGCCCTCATGCTGGTTGCGACGCGAGTTCCATGGCGGAGCGGCGAATGCACGTCTAGTTGGTGGCTGCGAGGTGTCGTAGAGCTCAAGTATTGTACCAACTTGATAACTTATATCAACTTGATCCTGGAACGTTGGGGGCCAGCTCCTCGCATATTCGTGGTGTGGTTGGGCTTCGGGGGGCTCGTGAGGTATGGGTTCGCTTTTTTGAGCTATATCTGATTCTGCATCTTGCCATGGATTTGTTTCGTCGGGTATGCTAACTGCAGGAGCAGATATCGGCGATGACTAAGTTGGATGTCAGAATGGGAATATCCTCAAAATGAGTGACTTACAGGGCGTGGCGGGCGTGGTTGGTGGGCCATGGTGTTGACTTTCTCCTCGACAGCGGGATGTTCCTCATGAGTGCGCTGTTCACCACGTCAGCCACAATTAAGTTTTTGAAAAGCATGGGAGCATACCTCTTGATAGTCCCCCATGTTCAATTGATGTGGTGCCCTGCAAAGAGACGCCCAAGATGAAGCCGAACAGCAGTTACTTAAGCTATCAGGTCCATCCTCTCTACCCACCGTCCCCCACCCTACTCGCACGTTTCACGAGCAAAGAACGGTCGGAGCTTGGGAGCATGAGCCAGATCTGCAGGTCTGATACGGCCTTTTGTGGGGTTTCTCCCTCTGGGCTGTGGTACCGCCGGATCTGCCCTGCACAAAGCCGCATGCCACCAGCCACCATGTTGTTGTCGACTTTCAAGGTAAGTCAAGTGAGCGGAGATGAACATTGTTTCTACGGCTGAGGTATCGCCATATGTGTCGCATATGTCCCCTATAGAGGGTATCAAGAAACAGGAGAATCGCTGACACCAATCCGCCGATCTGCCGCCAAATCGATTTCCGTTTTTCCCCCCCGCAACCCCGAAGCCCATGTTTGTATTCTTCACCGCCTTCTGAGCCCTCACAGTCTGATGCCGGGTCACCAGCATTGCAGTCTGCCTACTTGTACACTTCTACAGTCTGGCTGAAGACAGGGGGCAGGTTACACAATTCGGGGGTGACCCCGGGGCTTTCCGTTGTGCACCTTTTGCTCTGATATTATTGTTCCTACAGCTTAGGTACTTCTATAGACAACGGGGAACGGATTGTAGACAGATTGTAGTCGCACAACCTTCAATGCAGGGGCTCTGTAATATTCATGAATGGTTTAGATGTCGTCCCCTCAGTGACATATCTATTCGAAACATGCCAACTTCTTAGCTAGCCACTCTCGTAGCATCGCCAATCTGAACACTCTACTGATCAATTCACAGCTGCGCAATCTCCACCTAGCTTTCCCATCCACAGATCTCCTTCAAGGCGTCCGACCGCCCACGAATCTTCTCCCAAACCTGGCTGTCGTATACACTTCGAGTAGAATCGTCCGTCAGAATACCGGCAGCGCGAATGAAGATCTCCTCCTGGCGGGTCCCTGTCCCCAGGTACTCTTCGCTCGCATCGATCGAGGCTTTCCACGCCTTAACATCGACGTTCTTATCTCCTCGCCGCGGCTCATCCATGTGGATTATAGTGTAGAGAGAGGGCGGCTTGGTAGAGCCTGGGGTCTCCTCTCTAATCAGACTGTATACCTTGCAGATGTCATCTTGCGCTTGTTAGTGCTGGGATAGAGCCTGTAGATGAAAGGCCAAGTACCTAATGCATCGTCGGTTTTTCCAATCGGCCTCCCGCCTCCGTGGCGTGAACGCACCATCCAGAAGGGAAGCGAAACTAGAAAGAGGGCCAAGAATATCCCAATTAGGCTCATTCTTGATAATTTGGGCAATGATGCTTGAAAAGGATGAAGAATGATATTCGCTGGGTCAGCACACGGGTATTTATATCTCATTCGCTCTTTATCACTCCGGACTGAGGCAGCACTGTGACTCATTTCCCTCAACCAGGGTCTCAATGTGAATTTGAGCAAGTGTTGTGTATACCCTGGTATTCAACCCGGTTCAGGTGAATGTATTTACTTGGCATGATTGCTCAAAATCCTGTCGGTCTCCCAATAAAACCAGGGTAAGGAAGACGACATGTCAACTGTGGCATACGTTAGTACAGCACTATATGGATCACTAGACCAATAATCTTATAGAAATTCTTGTTTATTGCAAGCCATATGCTTCAGAGAGATAACAGGCCCTCGTAATAATACACTCTGCACCCAAAAAAACCTTACTAGTGTATTACAACAAACTGATCATCAAGCCAATATATCTCACGGACCTCACACGCTTGGGGTTCCTGGTAATATGATAGTTGGCCTACCAATCGCTCAGCATTAGCTAAGCGATTGATGTTTGACACTTGGGATTCCTAGGAGATAATAACTGGTGACTCCAGTCGAGAGACTTTCACACGACACACTGACACCCGCATCGTCAAAATGTCTGGAGACGGCCTAACCCCAGATGAATATCGTCGCTGGCAAGCTCATATGCGACGTCGGGAGAGAAGAGCTAGAGCTGAGCAGGAAAGACTTGAGAAAGAAAGACTTGAGCAGGAAAGACTTGAGCAAGAAAGGGTTGCAGAGCAGAGAGCAGAACAGGAGACAGCAGAAGAAGCGAGAGTAGGGGAACAGGCTACAGTATGCTTTCCCACCACACTCGCGGTAACGTTCACTAACTTAACAACCAGCAACCTGCCGATACGTCGGATAATGTCAATGCGAGAGACAACTCCTTGTCTCGCTTGAGTCTACACTATCTAGACATAGCCCGCGGCTGGATTATGCGAATCTTGCGATGCCTCCGGAACCACCCCCGTTACACTTTCCTGTTCATCGCCATCTTCAGCGCTTTGTCGATAGGCACGCCTTGGCTGGAGCTTGTCCTCAATTTTCTTCTTCCCGTTGGCGGCAGTCTTGGCGGCCTTTTCATGGCAGGACTGAGAAAAGCCTTTGGCTTATCTACAGCGTCCAAAAGTCCATCCTGCCACCGTGATGGGCCAATGCTTTCGATCAGTGGTAAATTTCTAAGCGGCATAGCGAAAAGGCTCGATGAGAGGATCGTCGAAGGTGTCGAGCTGAGCTTCAACGAGGTATTCTTGCAGGAAGTGAATCGGGCAGATGATCAACTTGCGAAAGTAACCAGAAGCATTGCCAAACACTTTTACGACGTTTGTCGACATATCTCGAACCTCGAGAGAATTATCTCCTCGGAGCCATCATTGCTAGCACCCGTTCTGCAGTTTCTTCACTTTCAATGTTCGAAGGGAACGAATATAGAGAATGAGGCAAAGAACTTCCTCTCTACACTAGATCATGGCATAACAGCCTACGAGAAGATGATCAAGCAAACCAGAGCTGGTCATGAGTCTATACGAGAACTAGGGAGTGAGCTCTGTTCTGCAAGCGATAAGGTGTTCAAGATAAAGAAAGATATACTCTCCGAGATATCCAACTTGGCAGACACCATGGCAGACCAGGACAAGTCTCGCACTTTATGGCAATATGTCACGGGTCAAACTCGCGACATTGACACCGCAGCTTTGGAGTCAGAAATGGCTACGCTATTGAAAAGGCTAGTGGCTGCGGGTGACTTGCGCATGTATGTTGCGCTCGGATGCAAGGGAAGTCTCATTTCTTGCTCTCAGATTCGCAAGCTGGACCAGAAGTTGAACTGGAATCGTGAGTGGTCCAAGGATACCATGGACAATATTGCCATGACCTTGGATGAGCTGCATGGGAACAACGTCGACTGGAAGACTGCCGGAGAAGAATTGTTTGAGACTATGAAGCAGTATGAAGCCAAGATCAACGATATGTACTATGGGAAAGCCTGATGTAAAGGTCAACGGAAGCATACAGGAGAGGAAAAGGTGCTACTTTCAACTACAAGGCCAGAGTCGATGTAAGTTGAAAGGGTGGATAGAATCATGCAAGGAGGTTAATACTGGCATCTCTGTAACTTCAGTATCATTGGTTTGCTTTCCTTGGAATGTGTTTAAAGCTAGGGTTGTTCCAATCTTTTCATATCATGGATTCAACTTCAGCCTCTACGACTATGTGTTACTCTAATACTCATGCTGCTTCTCGCCATTATCCCAAGGAATAAACACCACACCACACCTTGCCTGGGGGCTGCTACACCACTCACGCCACCTCTCCCGCCTCCACCACTTCCACCACCTCCGTGGCATCTCGGCCGGCATCCTATCATCATCCAACAAGTTGCGGAATCTATAAGAGTCCTCCGTTTCTATCGGGATGTCCGGCTCTATACGCCTCCTCTTGAGCTCACGACGATACCATTTCAACGCCCTGTCTCTCGTACGCACCATGTTGCGAACCTTGCTACACACCCGAGAAAGCCCACCAGCGACTTCGGATACATCCCCTTCAAGTCTCAAGAAATACTTTCTTTTGAGCTCGCGAGACAGGGTTCTGGCTGCACTTTCCGCCTGCTCTAGTTTGCTTGCGCTGAGCCTGTAGAGATCGGCTATGTGGTTGGCGTGATGGATCAGTCTCTCTGTCTCCCGTGCATACTTGTTACTGTGCCTATTAGGATATTGAGGTGCGTTTCGGTTATGATCAGAACTTACCGGCCATTTCGTTCGAAATATGCTTGGCAGGCTTTGAGAGGTTCGATAATCTGGCTCGTTGCCTCCATCAAAGCATGCTTGCGGCGTCTGGAATCCTCCATCGTCTCGTGAAGTTGGTTCATAAGTGTAGGTATCACTGTGTACAGAAGGTAGAGACTGTCCTTAGAGAGAGCGGCCATCTTGACGCCGTTTCGATGCCTATCACCAACAGTCGTGAACGCCTCTTCGAGCAACGTGATGTATGTCTTGGTGAGGCGTAGTGCCGCCTGTGGCCGTGATTCTCTCCCCTCGGCGGTGGCAATGTCAGGGAGAGTAGCGAAATAAAGCCAGTTGATGTTGTGTACATCGATCCATGCATCCGTCATGTTTTTTATTTCTTCGTCGGCTGTTCCATCTCTCTCAGACATTTCTCGACAAACGGCGAAAGCAGTACGAATATGTCCACGCGTTTCGAAAATGGCGAATTGCGATGGTTGCAGACCATTGAATGGATCTAAGCCACCGGAAATCTGATAAGCAACGAACGTGTAAAGAGGCAGCTGAAGGACGGAAAAGGCGAGACCAGCGTTCTCGGCAATCTCATCCATGAGGTCGACAAATGGAATCATGCCTCTGGACGCATCGTACCAATCGAGGCAAATGAGGGCAATGGTCCAAAGAAGCCATACAAGGAGGAATACAAATACCAATACGAAGATCCACCTGTAGTAGCCCAGCTCATCCGTGGTGCGATGGAGAAGTCGATCGAGCTGTTCTTTTGTCGGACGAGGGATGGGAGATGTCTGCCAGGGAGGCACTGGGTAACGAGGACGCCTCAAGAAGCACCAGGGACAGGCGGCCTTGTGCTGGGAAGTGGGATTACCGGGACCAGATGTGCAGTAGTACATTATCGGCGAAAGATCTGTAGCTGAAAGTGCCGAGTTTCAGAGGCGGAGAGGGGAAGACTGTCGAGTTAATGTTGAAGAGAACAAAGAACTTGCCGCACGTGACTTTACGCAATGGATATCAAGGCACTTCAACACCACCGACGCACGATCTGCCATCTCCTGAAAGGTTTAGAGGCTCATTGTTCTATTTTTGGTGAATTCTGTTCTGACAAGATGAGTTATGTACTTGAAAACGACCTAGCAGAGACAGTCCACTCCACTTTGTCTGGTGATTTCCAAGACCTTTGCAAGTCCACGTAGCTTACAAACAAAGACATACAGAAGTGTTTGTTCTAAAATTACAAAGGGAACATACACTATATAATTAAAGAAGTATCGATTACGGACTACTTCACAAAATCAGAGATAAAGACGATTGAAAGCGTGCTCTTTGTTGTCCCCTAGTCTCGATTGTTGGACACGACAAGTTACCTGCATTCCACCCCAAACAGACCAAATACTTCAAATCGCCAGATGTTGATCGGTCCATTTACATACTGCCTCAAACCTGGTCAAGCCCTGGCATCGCGCAATTATTTTATGACTCCCCAATACTTGTCCCGCCATTCAGTAACTCTCACGTTCAGAGTGTAACTTCCCCCACGAAGATGTCGTATCTCTTCCTTGTGAACTTCAATTCTCTTCATCACCTTCTCAAGCTCCGACATGTCGGCTCGCTCATGTCCAACAGGGAGAACAGGCCCATCCAGGGGCGATGGCCTCTTGCACCAAGTTCTCTGGCTTTTAGAACCCGGCGTCCATGTACTGTATAATGTGCGATGCTTGCCCTTCAATTTGGCCGTCGATGCTCTCGACTTTGGCACTGCACTGGTTAGTCGCTTTGATTGCCTCGGGAAATCCAACGTCAGGGCGGCCCCTGAGCTCGGAGTATCGAGCTTTGACGTGTGCCCAGCCCGGAGGCTTTCATGGCAGTTAGCCTCACTACATCAGGGGCAATAGACTTTACTACTTACAAAGGGAATCCGGTAGCTAGCATCGTGGAAGTAGAAGTTAGCCTCACTCATCAGCTTACTGATTCATCTGAGTAGCACAGGCACCTCATTCTAGACTGTCAGTATCCGTCTACAGCAAAAAAGGGGAGAGAAAGGCATACTATCTTACACGGTCCTCGCCTGCCAGCACGAGACTTACAAGACTTGAAATTGGCTGCTACTTCAGCAGATCCTGCTAGGGATTGTCAGCCATGTACATAATACGTAGCTAAGAACGTACTGCCTTGCTTCTCACATATGTGACCAGCTCGGTATCGTCATCCATCCTGGCAAGCAAGTCGGCACATGGACTACACGGCGGTCTGAAGATGTGGCTTGGAATAGCCGTGCCCTCGAGGTCATCCTGATAGTAGGCGTAGCACTGCTGGATCTGGGATCTGGACCTTCGGTAAGACTGTATATTATTGCGTATTTATCCAACACCTCGAGTTAGATGGCCTCGTTGATCTTCGAGGTTTCGTTGCTCCAGTGTGCAAAGGAATTGTTATTTCTCGGTCTCTTTTGGATAGCCATGTCCCTTCTGCCGCTGGTTTGGGCGTTCATCTCGTGCGCTTCTGGCTATTCTGTGGTATCTGGAGCTTCCTGCTCGGCTCCACGTTTCGCTTCACTCTATGGCGTCTCCGCTAATTCTCTTTGTGGCGTGTCTCTTAAGATATTCAGTTCTTCTTCTTCGCATTGTTCTTTCGCGGCGGGATTCTCAGCATGGCCGATAGTATTGAAGTCCTCCGCCCTGGCTCCGAGTAGATTCTCGTCACTGCCGCGTTGAATGTTCTCAATCAAGATTCGAGCAACGGCCATGGCGGCTTCTGATGCGCTCTTGATACCACGGGGCGTGGTTCTGTCACCACGAGACCTTGAGGCATGAGTTTCGGCATCATCGTGATTCGTGTTTTCGACATTGTGTGACTTTTGCGCTTCTGAGGCCACGGGTTCCTCGCGGTCAGGGGCCGTCGGCTTGACCTGTAGACCATTCAGTCATTTTCTCTTTACGCGAACACGAACCAAGGGGCTAGCTTACCTTCTTGACCGGTCTCGTCTCATCTTGAGCTACAGTACCAACTCTATTGCGACGTCTTTTACGCAGCCCCTGTAGACAGTGTTGATAGCTGATGAGTAGAAATAGAGATATGACCAAGGACATACGCTAAGTGATTGGGTGCCAGCCATCGTGGCTTTCTTATTAACGTTGCAGGCCAAAAGGATAACAGCTGAACCGAGCAAAGGTGGGCACAGTAGATGGGGA
Organism: Fusarium ramigenum; assembly: GCA_013186855.1. NCBI lineage: Eukaryota > Fungi > Ascomycota > Sordariomycetes > Hypocreales > Nectriaceae > Fusarium > Fusarium ramigenum. The sequence continues at coordinate 42,778 of JAAOAT010000844.1, read as the reverse complement.
AAGCAGAGGAGGAGAAAGAAGATGAAACTGGGTGTCGAAATGTAATACTTGGAGGTTACGAAGTATCGTTGCGTATACTGAGCTCTCGGCATACCGCAAGGGAGATCACAGCCTAGGCCATAACTTACACTTATATACTGCATTGCAACAATACTGTTCGTTGCGCAACGCAGGAGAGTGACAGTTGGTTCGAAATGTGCAAACGTTGGTTTGACCACTTGTTGAGACAGGCCGGGGTAGGCCGCTGTACGGGTGCGCACAAGCAGCGTGAACCAGGGGGTGGATGAGATGCCGCAACAGCTTTTAGGGATGTCAGTGGTTTCGGTCAAACAGAGCCTCATTTTCCCCGCCCGATCAGTTCAAACGGTGAAGGTGTATGGAGAAATGGCTGTAGTTCTAGCCTTGGCGGGCGGTATTAGTGCTTTTCTGGGGGGAGGGCGTTGGTTCTAAAGACACAGATGTCATTTTTAGTTGCTTTCTGTTAGGCATACTGCACATGGTGTGGTTTGTGTAGATCAAAAGCTGAAAAACGCGGGCAGAAATGGGTGCGATTGACTAAGCCAGGGCTCACCAGAGACCTTGATATTGTTTGCGTTGGAGGCTTTATGGCTATCATTAAGATGATTGTACCTCTTTGCATCTACCAACAGTGATGTATTGCGGTCGGGGCAAACATCAAGTGACCCTTCTAGCATTTACTGGAGGCAAAGAGTCACCTACTATATTCATCGCGGGAGCAGTGGAGTTGTCGCATAAGCAGTCTCATTAACCTCAGGAGCCGTCAGATTACAGGGAGCTGCCTGCACGCTGCCAGCAGAACGCATCCCTTCCATTGGAGACTAAATTACATGACGTTTGTCCCTTAAGTAGCCTGTGCATTGACTGCAGGAGTAAATAAGAGCCCTAGACACAACCTAGGCTAGGACTTGTACAAGATCTGCAGCAGACTTGCCTCCAAAAGCCTCCTCAAGCCCACGGCTCCGGACTGTATATGTTGCCCTTAGGTAAGCTTCATTTGATCAGGGTCTATTTCTTGAGGTGCAGCCTTTTGCTTCAGTGGTTTACGGGGCATCCCCATTGCGTTGCGCTTATTTTAGCGAGACCAATGCCGCCGCGCCAGGTGAAAGACGGGCCAATAGCGCGCCCGCGCTAAATCGTTAGCGGGAGGTCAGTCTCGCCCAGAGCCAGCTGTTGAGCAGAAGAGCAAAGAACATGTCGCCAAGTTGAGTAGGGGAGTCTCAAGAACCGGTCGTCAATTAAATAATGAAAACAGTATCAAAGGCTGAATTGAGCAAATGCTGACATGGAGATCAAAAACCTACGATAAGGTCGCTGAAAACATGCAGGTCATTTTTGGTTTGTCGATCATGTACAATGTCTCGGCGTGAACCTCTAAAACAAGAGGCACAGTCTGACGTTCAACCCTTTAACTATAATCTTCTGGGCCCTCTCTACCAAGAAAGTGCTGCTCCTTGAGGGTATGGCAGGACTATAATCATGTTCCAGGCATCTCTCAGCTGGTGACGCTTTGTAGATCACATGCTCTATATCATGACGATTCTTGGTCTTTTGTACTCATCTCTCAAATCCATCTCATTGCTCGTCAGTCAAATGTTCCAGCATCAAAGTTAGTCGCAAAATCTCGCCAGACAACAAGAGATACATGATCGCACTGAGTCTACTCTGGCATAATCTCCTCTAGTTCGTTCCATCCCATTCCCTACATGTTCCAACCTCCTTCTTCACTCCCCTAAAAGCCCCATCACCCAAAAGTCCATTTCCCAGTCAAAAGACCCTCGTAGATCTTAGTCTGCCATCTTGTTAACGAGATAGAAGATAATGGCAAGGATGTAGGCGATCAGACACATCTTGGCCAAGCTGACCAAGAGTTCAACCATGCCCTTAACAGTTGCGACAACAAACCTGCCGACGAGAACGATTATGAGCAGCGAAACGAACAGCCCAACAAAGTTCTCGGGAAGGAGTCCGCTGAAATGCTTTTCGCACGACCCCAGAGCCTCGGACCAGTTGGTTTCTTCGTAGAGTTGCTGGGCCGAAAGGACGATTTGATCTAGGACCCATTGAAGCGGAAGAGCGGTCTTGTAAGGGTATGCTATTCTTGTGAGATACTGTCTTGGAAAGGAAGTATATACTTACCAGTGAGGTCTGGTAGAGACATGGTGAGAGATGATGTTTGAGTGTGCTCTGAGCTGGCTGTGTCAGTTGTCTTGAGCCCTGTGACTGAGAAACTTGTAATTACCAGAGATCGTGGAATTGTGTGTTGAGCTTCTTGCTGCAGTAGGTACTGATCTGAAGAAAGTAGAGAAGAGTCATGTGAAGAGTCAGTGTCTCGTTATATACCCCTTGGAAGCTGACATGCAAGTAGTGGCTAAGCTGAAGCGCTTCTTTATTCCTGTGAAAGAACGGTGAATGACCAGTTTGCTAAGGAAGGCCCTTTCTTCTTGCTTACATCTTTGTCGTCTTTGCTTCACCTCCTGCTCAGCTAATTCTCGTTGAAGTTGCCTGTTGCTTGGTCCGATGCCCGGATGGACCCACCCCGAAAGTGCCGTCAAGATCCGGAGCCGAAGTGGATTCAATCCCGGGAACAACCAGAACCTCTGGCAACAACTGTACGCTAATTGCATCATTCGCTTTGCATTTCAATTTAATCGTAGAGACTGAAGCTGATGTATTGGGTCAAGATACCGGCTCATCATGAGCTGTCAGTTCAATTGGGGTCACACAGAAGAATGCCTCCCGTCTTCAACAAAGACTTCACTTCTCACGCTGCATTAGTACTCTGCAACCGCCCATGGAATCGTCCGCTGTGGCAACCACTTGACCTTTTATGCCATCATCGTATTCCCCGCAGCATACGTCTTCATTCTGTTCAGTGGCCATTCTCGATTATCTTCTCCTCTCTTCTCGCATCATTGCACCTCCCATTCCAGCACTACCGTTACTGGCCTTGTATGCGTCTTCATTACATTCGATAGTCATCCTAGCTCATCTTCTTGTCGCTTCTCACATCATCACACCAGTGTGTCTGGTTGTATCCGCTTATGACTCAGGCATCATGGGGAAATTAACAGGTGTAAGAAGTCTCGCCGTGCCCAAACATGTGACCCAAACATGTGACCCAAACACTGACCGAACTTCACGCAGGAAGGACACCAGATCAAGTTCAATGGTAAGCTCCTATCGGAGCTGGCCACTAAAACATCGCGACGAATGCACTGGCTTCCGCAAGATCGTATGAAGATGGAGCAATGGCTTCGCGCCAATCGGACAACAGCCTTTCTTCAAGAGACAAGCGACACATGTCTCAACCAGCTTGCGCTCGCAATTGGCCTTGACTTTCGAAGACTGAATAAAGAGCAGAAGACGCTTGTCAAGGCAAAGATGCGGAGCTCTCTCAAATATACTCTGAACAAGCTTAAGGTGTCGGGAGAGGTCAGTGAGAGATGGGACCCTCGCGGGAAGCAGGCTGTCCTTGATTGGAATCAGAGCGAAAGCCATTCTCTACGTGGAATACGCAATGGCCTCAACAACTCTCCTTGCGCGGCACCTCCGACCCACCGCCTTACACCTCCAGTATTGCCTACATACGATCATCAAAACCGAACCCCTGGAACCAGCAATACAGACTCGTCGAGACACATTTCTCAAAAGCACCCTACAGCCTCCAACTCCGCCGTGCAGTTAGATTACCTTGAAGACGGTCTGGATCGGGAACCAGAAGATTTCTACCGCCAGAACGATCATCTCGATCAGTCACCCCCTTATTCAGTTCAGGCGAACTTTATCGACATCGATCTGGAGCAAGCGACGGAGGAGTTCTTTCGACAGAAGGCCCAACTTGACAAGTTTAAGGATATAATAACCCAGAGATACAAAACCAAAAACCAGGACACTATCGCTGCATCTGCAGCCCGGGATACTGGAAGACTCAGCGACCGAGAGGTGGAGATACCGATGGGTCGTCGACAGGCCGCGAGAAAGGACACACCAACTACTGATCGAACATTGGCTAGGGGGGGCGATCGCATCAATCCAAAGTCATATAAGATTTCATCGTGGCCTTTGACGCTTGAGATGGCTGAGCGCAAAAGTCCAGCCCTGCTCGAATCTGACTCAACGAAAGCTCACCGGAAATTTATCCAGGAGCTCAGAGAGGGCTCGCACATCCCCGACCCCACGAGCAATAATGCCAAGGTCATGATCCCAGCAGTGGACGAGGCTATCTGGACAAGGGCTGATGAGCACTTCCAACAGAGGCTGGTAAACACCTCTGTCCCCGATACATTGCCTGTTCGGCGACGATCTGGACGGGATCACACAGCCCTCCGGCGGCAAGATCGTTCAGACCACAAAGCTGCCCAGCGACCATCTCAGTCGGATCGCAAGTCCATTTCGCCGCAGGCGCGAGCTATTGCCTTCAAGGAGTCGAGCCCAATATATCTCCATCCTGATCTAGTCAAGGGGGTCGACCGGGCAGTGTTGTTCTGTTTAGGGCTACTTCTTGCATGGTTCCTTGTTTGCTACTTATTTGGTGCTTGATCGGCGGTTATTTTTTACGCATCAAGGGACATTTGTTTTGGGTGTTTTGCTTTGGGAGTTGATAGACTGCGATCCAAGTTGTCATGTATGCTGGTCTGGAGTGAGATGGGAACATATCAACCCTTACCGTTCGAGATACAATTGGTCTGTGATTTCTGATATCAGATATTAGATATCTTCTTTAGTCATTAACAATGTATTTATTATCTTCGAAAGGACTATGGAAAGTTGCTATGAGCCTCCCCGAAGTCTACAGCATGCAGAGGTCTTGACCAGTGCACCTCAGTGATGGAGGCGACATACTCTTACTGCACGCTTAAGAGCATCATTTTCTGCCGCACGAATCTCACCAACCTCCAGCGATAATCGCCGACGTGCCCAAGTTTGCTCCTGCTGTAATCTTTCAACGAGAGTAGTCAAATTACGGGCATTTGTTATAAGAGGTGGCGAGTAGTTGTCGCAAGAGTAGGGCGATTAACCTCACCGCTAGAGCAATTGGGCTCATCTCATGCATGGTTCCCTTGCGTTCACCCTTAGCAATAACAAAGCTCAAACGACGTCTTGGGAATGGTTTGACCAAGTCAAATGAGCAGAAAAAGCTTAACTCGACGGCAAGAATAACTAGCCAAGCAGTCCGTGCCTAGAATCCAACCTATAATGTAACATCATCTTAGTAATGCGCTTTTTCATCTGCACGATATTTCCATTTGCAAAGATGAAGGTATCGCGACAGCGTCATATGATTTGAAGTGCGGGGAGCATGGTGTTGAGGGGCCATTCTTCAGAGAAACCATGCATGGTTAGGCAGAGGTCAGGGTTCGATTCCACCTTGCTCGGGTTTTTGCCAGTTAACGCGTCTTTTGTCCGACCCCGTCAGTCATGTTGAGTTGACGGAAGCACAGCGTCAATAGCCACTACAACCTCATCCAAGGTCGTAAAAAAAGGCCTTGGGGCCTAATTGAGGAACCTATTCTTCTTGCGCGAGATAATAACATCTCTCAATCAACTCGTGGTCAACCTAAATCACCCTTTAACCAACCCATAAGGCCGAATCTGTCCGCACCTACGGCCTAGAGAAGCTCCAAGCACATGTTTATGCCTTGGTCTTACTCCTGCTACGTGATTTCATGGCGCAACGACGAAGCGCACCGTGGGATGGTCTGATCGCTTTGCAATGCCGTGAGGCTTCGTCGCCTGCAAAACTTCAAGCCTATCTGTTATTGCTTCCGCATGAACTGCTTTCAGAACACATAGAAATGATAACAATGTTCTTTGAATGGTAGGGAAGACTCAGAGCATATCCCGGTTTTCAGAAGGTTACACAGATCTTTCATCAATATACGCAAGATACTGCAGAGCCCTGTCATCCAGGGCCCCTGGATCAGGGGAGACGTTCCACACTACCTCTTTTCTTGAAGGCAATGGGCCAATAGTCTTACATGAAATGAGCCTTTAAATCATTATGGTGGCGCATGTAGCACCCACTGCGCTACACTTCGCAAAGCAGCGGAAGATTGGCAGCAGTTCCCGCATCGCCCAACTGAACCACGATGTCGTATCGCGAGATTGAAAAGACATCCCAAGATGGAGAATCAAGTGCTCTCATCTCATTGACTATTAACTCGGTCCTGGATATTGTGGAGATGGCGTAGCTATTACTGATTGATTGCGTTTACAAATAGTCGGATGTGTAATTAAAACTGGAAAATTTTATTTCTCGAATTTACTTTTCCAACTCATCATAACACCTCTGCAGTAGGCCCTTTGATAGCCGAAAAATGCGACTATTATCTGACTCTGTCCGTGTCTGAATCCTGACCACGTCTTCTATTATCCTAATTGCCCGTGCTATCTGGTCATCTTGAAAATATGCTTCAGCCAGTTGATATTGTGTTTTGAGTAGATTTGGGTGATCCTCAGCAAGAAACCTTTTTTCAATCTCTACCATCCGCTCCAGGATCTCAATTACCTTTTTTACCTGCTTGCAGGAATTGTAAGCTACTGCAAGCGTATGCTGTGATGATAGTCGATCTGAGTGATCTTCACTTAACATCCCCTCCTGTGTCTTTGTAACTGACTCTAGGATCTCCACTGCCAACTGTGCCTGACCAATATGGATATATGCTTCGGCAAGTGCATGCTGTGATGCTAGTAGACTCGGGTCGTTTTCAGCTAATGCCTGCTGCTTGATGTTTATAACGAGCTTCAGGATATCCACAGACTTCTGCACCTGTCCAATTTCAAGGTATGCTGTGGCAAGGCCATGCTGTGATGCCAGTAGACTCGGGTCGTTTTCAGCTAATGCCTGCTGCTTGATGTTTGTAACGAGCTTTAGAATATCCACTGACTTCTGCGCCTGTCCAATTGCAAGGTATGCTGCGGCAAGGACTTGCTGTGATGTTAATAGACTTGGGTCATGTTCTGCAAGTATCTTTTCCTCAAAATCCACTATATCCCGTAGTATCCCCACTGCCTTCTCCTCAAACTCGGTTCCCAGGTATGCTATTGCAAGAAACAATCTGGTATTTCGTTGCCACACAGAGTCTCTCGGAATGATCGAGTCGTTAATCTTAACAACATGTTCAAATATACCCACGGCTTCTTTTTCTCGATGATCTATAAGCAAGCATTGACCAACCCGGAATTCTAGATGAGCCACATTTTGGTTCTTAATATCACTCAGGTATCTTAGGAGCTGAAGCGCATGTGGTAGATACTGCCTCCAGAGCTCGCGATTCTTCCACTCATTTTCTGGAAATACGAGCTTAACACGTGCAAGTGACATCAGCTGTATTTCCCTCGTCTCTCCGTTTTGCTCGATCCATTTTCGCGTAACCATGTGTACAAGCCTGTGCATATCGTATATTGCATCGAGGCCGCGCTGTGTCAAGAAGCCGTGACTCTTGAGTATGCCTATAGCACGCGTTGTTTGCTGTTCTGTCTCAAAGATAGGTAGAATAGATCTTGGAATGGCCCTTGACTCAATGAATGCCATAAACGAAAGTAGATCAGCGGCTGCTTGGTCAGAGCTTCGGATACGGTCGAACGATACGATCCAGGTAGTAGCGACAGCACTTTGTGACTCATCGTAGTAGGTTTCATCATCGCATTTCTGCTCCAGCAGTTCAATGATGTTCCTTTTGTCGGCGTTATCACAAATTTGAACGTACTCGGCAATATTGGTCTTGTAAATGTTCATGTACGCTGCTGCTTGTGCGATCGCCAAGGGAAGGTAGGTCAAACCTTCTAATAGTGTGGTCAGAGTCTTGTCGTCACGGAGCTCGTCGTCGCGAGATCCATTCTCGTTATCCAGCAATGTTTTGAGTAAGTCTGATGCCTCTTTGGGATCCATTTGCATCAGTTCCACTACTTGGTTTTTCATTGCGAACGCAACTTCTCGGGACCGAGTTGTGATCAAGATCCGTCCATTGGCATGGTGTGGCAGGAAGTTGAATATTCCTTTATCCGAAGATCTTGAGAAACGGAGAATATCAATGTCATCGGCATTATCGACGACCATGAACCACCTTTTAACCTTCCCAGAGCTGAGGTGCCGTTTTACGACTTCTTTGGCCTCTTCGCCTTCAGAGCATGAAATATCCAGATTTTTTACAAGTTGGACACATTCTTGCTCGAAGCCAGCCATGCTGAAGGCTGGTATCCAGAACACAGAACAATCTTCTTCGTGGCCCTTTGCCCAGTACGCCATATGCAGCGCAACCTGTGTCTTGCCTGCGCCACCGAGCCCAACAAGTGCCACTCTGTGACAGCCGTCTGTCTTGAAGAGCTTCTCCTTGAGCGTGTTGATAACAGTTATACGTCCAGTGAATCCTTTGTTTTCAGGGAACGGGATTGAATGTAAAATGGAATCTTCAATATGTTAGCTACAAACTACATCTGGGAACCCTTTTCACACTGACTGCTCGTATCCTCAGTGGCCGTGTTTGCATTGCTCTCTTCAGCAAGCTTCGCGTTCGAGTTTCTTGTCAAAGACTGGATGAACTTGTCGATGACTCTTTTGTTCTCACTCAAGTAATTGTGAGTGTGCGATGAGATGCTGCTCGTCTCTTTCCAATCAGAAAGTGAGATGTCTTCAAGCCCACGTTCAACGTCAAAACGGTAATAGGTTCCAGTCTCACCATATCGTTCGTCCAATCTCAAAGCCACCTTCTTGGAGGTAGTTGCCATCTTCTTTAAAGCTCTGAGGATAGAGGCTCTGGTGTCTTTGATGCTCACAACATCACCAAGACCTGTGCCTATGCTCAGAACTCGCATTTCATCGCGGCCAGGAAACTGATCCTTGGCTTCTCTGATGAGAACTTCACACGGATTATTGTATCCGAACCCAGCATCAATAAAAGTGATCTGGTCGCGGCCAACCTGGATTGGCTTGAAGAATGTAGTTGCTGCAGACGTTGCTCGTGCTACCTGCCAAACGGTACATCCATCAAGAGGTGCCGATGTGTCGTATGTCTTGAATAGAGTCGGAAGAGTATCGACATTGTCCTTTGTGATAGCCAGCACGACCCTTCAAGAGGGATCAGTCATCTTCACTCATGCATGGAGTCAAACCAGGTAACTTACGTCTTGGTGCGCGAATCCCCGCGAAACTGCATTTCTCCATGAGGGCAAGTTTCAGCGGTGGCCTGCTCTTCCTTTCGTTGTTGCACACATGCGGGATCAATGCAATACTCTTTTACTGTCTGTTTTATAGCTTCTTCTAGCTGTTTGGCAGAGAAGGCACCGCTTGGTGATCCTGGAAGGTTCGGTCGAGATTTAGGCGTGAAGGCTTGCTGAGCAACTTTCTTGTATGCTCGGATGCATTCATCAACAGTCATTCCTAATTTTCCGAGCATAATGGCGATGATACTAGATGCAATCAGTGGAAGAAGAGAAGCATTGAACAAAAAACTAACCCTCCAGTACTTGTGCCTCCTATCAGATCGAAATATTCGCATGGCTTTGGCACCTGGTCAAATTTATTGACCTCTTGTAATTGTTCCATGATTCTCTCTAGAATCAAGAGGCTGGAGACACCACGTATGCCTCCACCATCTAGGATAGTTACTATCAGTAAAGCTTTTCACATAATCTTCAATCTCAGCTTACCCAAAGAGAGTACTCGCAGCAAAGGAGGGTCCATGACGGCAATCAAGAGCGCGAAAGACGCGATTACCGTAGATACAGGAGGCAAGAGACAAATAGCTGATGATAACGAACCAGAGGATTATCTGGATGGGTTTGTTGATGGAAAGAAAATAGGAAGAAGACCAAGTGCGGGGAAGTCGCGGCGGCTGCTGAAAGGTCCTGTGCAGGGCTGTGATAATCCAGGCCGTCAGATTGGTCAAATTCGCGATCAGACAGTTGAAAACCAATCGTTAAGCGCCAGGAACCCCAGCGTATGGTTGGTTGACGACATAGTCAGGCACCAACAGCTATGGCAACTGTGCGGTGAACCACTGAGGGTCGTCTCACTTCCTCAACACACTCACTGCTCAGCATAGATTGAGCTTTTGTACGCCTTCAAAGCAGCAGAATCGTGTGGAACTCGATCCATTGGATGTTTTCACTATTCTATCGAAATGCTCTGAGAAACAGAAATATCTCTTGGCTTAAACGACAAGTATCTCAGACAAGACTGAGGGGCACTCGATCAGGACGAATTTAGAGCATGGCCCAATCGACACTCCAGAACAAACACCATCGCCAAGTCCAAATCGGAATGATGGTGCTATTACTGAAATCGAATTCAAAATGTCATCGAGACACTTGTGCCTTGCGTCGCCCGTCTTCCAGACCATTATTCAAGGGCCCTGGTCAGAGTCGCAAATCAACAGCGAAGGCCAACTTACCATGCTGGCTTCTGACTGGGACACGCAAGCGGTTTTTTATGTATAGAGAGCTCAAGAGCCTGCTTGGTTTGGATACTCGTATTCCATTGGTAACCTTTGAAATTATCTGTTGCCGGGTATTGTTATGACTGGCAGCAGTTTGACTGCTACTACCGCTAATCTATCAGTCAATTTTCTCTCCAGACGCAAATAAAATTCACCCAAGTCAGACGTTCAGGCTTCAGCTTGGGATCGTGTGGCTAGCCCCCAACGTCAGCGTTCCCTCATCTAAGTTCGAGGAGCATTTTCTTTGACCACTTCGTCAAATGTGACCTAGATCCGTTGAAAGATTTTTAGTTGAACCAAGTATCCTATCAGGGCAATCGTTATACGCCATCGTGTGCTTATAGGTGGAGGACGAAGGCCAGGTTGGCGCCGGTTAGACAAGAGGTATAGCCTTCGACGTCGGTCTGGCATGCTGTCCACCCGTGTAAGAGGCCTATCTAACTAAATGGAAGGTTCCGAGAGATCTTAGGATAACCCAGCGACAAACTCCAAGGAATGACATTCTGATGAGACCAGTTCTTCAGACGTGTTGCATGTACCTCTAAAACAAACCTTATCCTGATATCTGTTGGCCTTCGAAGCGGTGACTTGGTGTATGAACCTCCAAGTCTCCAGGCCAGTGGAGCATGATATGAGTATGCTTAGCTTGCTTGTTGAAGATAGCTTGCTCAAGGTTATGTGAGAAATGTTGTGTATGTATTATCGGTCCCACGGGCGATGGTGGGACGGTCGAGATGTTCATATTGGTGGCGCTGGGAAGATGATATGATGGATGTGTAAGCTTTCTTAAGGTCGTCGAGAGTTACTGACTTGACGGCGAGGCATGCTTGCGCTTCGAGGCGAACACGATAAGCTAATATGGAGTTATCGAAGTGTAAATAGAGCTTGCAGCACTTCTTCTGGTTTCAGCTCACGATGGCAAGAACCACTAACGTGTCATGGAAGTAGATGGCAGGCTTGCGTTCTGTAGGTCAGAGGACGGAGAGGCCAGGGGCCGAAATATCACCCCATTACCTCAGGTGGATGGATTGATGGCTATGTAATAATCTTCGGAAGAATTGTAAGGAGATACTGGATAGTTACAGGCCAGGGAGACATCGTGCGTACTATCATGGGTCACTGCTCAATGTGAATCTGCTCTGCAAGGGACGGCTATTCCTTGAGAAGGGGACATTTGGATGTGAGAGTTTAACACCCTGCACGGCAAATATCACGCTTACGGAACCTCTCGGCAGACTCTAGTCATTCCAGTATATTGAGGGCGAGAATCCTTCAATGAATCTACCCTGACATGACAAAGGGAGACTGAAGCATGCCCCATCTTTCATCCTGCACAGTGATAGACTTAACCCCGTGAAGGAGATCCTCTCAGCAACTGCTTGCGCTTCGCAACTATCGCCAACGGTCAGTAGTCCGGATCCCCCATTTGCGGAGAGGTACACTACAATACCCTGGAAGTTCTGACAAGGAATCAAGAGACCCCTGGAAAGGGTAAAGATGCAAGTCGTTGCCGTTGACTCATCGTGCGCCTAGAAACAAGCCTACTCTTAGCCTTTCAGCTTGACTCAACGGACAATAAAAAAACCGCCTTTCTACAAGGCGCAAGGAATAGATCCCAGCCGTCGCTTCACAAAGCGCAGACCACAAGCGTCTTTCTCAAGAGGGATATTTGACATAAGGTTCTAGCGTTGATCTTCAGGTCATGCCTCATCAACGTTGTCATGAGTTCTTGGAATGGAACTCCGTCATGCAGTAGCTTGAGATCAGATGTCTTTGTTTCCTTTGTAAATGAAGTTAGACTTTTGTGAAGACTTACTCTCATGTGGCGTGAAAGTCCGCGCTGTGCGTTTACGGAGAAGCAATTACAGGGGCGGTCCAGTACTGCGGAGAGCCAATCACTGGCTGACCCTACCCCAGTCACAGCGCCTGAGGAGCAGGCCTGCAGCCCACTATAGCCTTACTGCACCCCCGGCAGAAAACCCACTGACGGTATATCTCAAATGTCGCATCAATAACGAACTGAAGACCGTCTCTATCATCTATTCAAGCTTCAACTCCCCTTATCATTTCATTCAGCCGGTCAGTGGCAGCTTAAGTCGTGACCAGTTATGGAATTTGGACCCTGTTGCAGTGGCAGCTCGTCTTTTGCCGACAGGAGCGCACGCTAGCAAAGTTTCTCAAAGCTGGCGCCAACACCCACCCAACATGTCGCCTACAAGGAGACAACGAGCACTAATTTCAGGTTCTGGCGAGGGGCATGGCCCCGGGAATCCCCCCAGTTGAAACGGTCTTTAGCGCCAAGCGCTATTATCAAGTAACAACATCGCAATTCCCAGATCGAAACCGCAGACGATTTCAGAGAATGGTATGGGAATCATTGCATGGAACATGGTGGAGAAGCCACTGGTGACCCTTTTTTTAGCATGACGTATGGCAATGAAACGGCCAAGAACAAGAGGTGTAGGACGCTCAGCGTGTCCCAACTGCGACTGACTGTGGTAGACCTGGGTCGAACTGCGAGGTGCAGAGGAGGGAGGGATGATGCGAGAGACCGTATGAGTGATTGGTTGCTGTAAAAGAGGAACTACGCAGGTTAAGTTGGTACGTTATGTTTCCCAGAGATTGTGTCTGCTGCATCCGGATGGTCCACCGATCCAATCGCAGCGGATCAAACAGCCCGAGATGGCACACCACGTGTGCTGCTAGCCAGATGACAAGGTGTGAGGTACCCTGAGTTTGGTGATCTATCACATGTGCATGCATACGCCACTACTGCATGTACAACCTGTCAATGAGTGCTGGTCCCGGGGAGGTTTCCGGCGGCCTTAGCGCCGCACGACTGCACCGCCAGCACCACAGGACAACACGCTTGATGTGAAGCTTTTCTGCATTCCATTATTTGCCAAGGGATACAGAGTGAAACTTCAAGACAGGTCGGAGAGCGAACACGAACTACTGCACGGTCTGTATATTCACGGCTCACCTGTTTGTTGAGCCCTTCGTGAATTAAGCTGAGAAACCTCATCCCGGTGCATTGGGTCAGCTCTCTTCGAAGTTGTCTTGACATGTCATTTACTAGCTCAACGCCACACTATGATTGTGATGTTTACATCTTTCGGTGAGGATGTAGTTAATTTAGCTATAGAGTGCTTCTAGATCATAATAAAACTAGATTGAACCCCAACCTTCGAACTGTTATTTTCAACATCATCATCGTTTCGCCCAAGGTTGATTATATCCTTTTCTCCATTATTCCTCTGCATATCGTCCCCAAGACGAGCATTCTTTCTGTCAACGTCGAGCACAAGCCTCTCACCAAGTATCTCTTGACACACCATCTTCGACATAACCATTTCCATCCCCAGCCATCCATACTCTTTGCCGCTCTTCACAACATTGACCGCCTGCCCAAACTCCCGCCACTAAACAATGGACACTGATGCCACGTATTCACCAACTTTCGACCCTGCTTTCGTTATCGATAAGACTAGAGACAGGTTGCAGGTGCGCCTTCACAAAGATCACCTTGAAGGATACGTCCTCATCAACATCCCCAACTATAGTCCTACGGAGGCTTTGAAGGCCGCCATGTCTGTGGTGAAGGACATGGACATCAGGATATTGAACAAGCCGCACGGCAGCAACTCGTCTGCGTGGGTGTCCCTGACTGGACACCCATGGTGCCATGCCACGACCCTCAGCCACGGGATTCATTTTGCCCTTCCCCTCGCTGCGATGCAAGAGAACGACAACAAGGGCAGCATCGTTCCTCCTACCGGCGTGCAACAACACAGACACCAGGATAATGTGGTTTCTACGCCCCTGAAGCCCCGTCCTGTCGGTGTGAAGGGAACCAAGAGAACCTGTCCCGAAGATGAAGGTGACGAGCTACCTTCTCCCAAGCGTGCGGCTCGAGGCTTCACTGGGTGGTTCCCCTGGAGTAGTGCCAGTCCAGAGCCAGCTGGTGGAAACTAAGGGAGTTTCAAGCGCCGTCCACTTGAGCTGAAGATGATATGGGAATGAGAGGACGATGCTAGTTCGGAATGGCGACGGGTATGCTTTTTGGGTTAGGCGAGGACAGAGAAAAGGACCGTTTGCTTGGAATGGGGTATAGACTTCTTGCGCTTGTTGCAGTAAAGATTTGTTTCACGGAGGGTGTGCTGTGATGGGAATCGAGAGTAATGAAGTGGAAAAGTGCTTGTGTTATGTATTGCTGAACTGTCTCTAAGGCACCATTCCAGCCGGCATCCAAAGTCTCGTGATGTCGCTCTATCTTTGACCCTATCGTGCTGATCTATCATTGAGAGAAACGTCTGCTCCGGAGCAATCATAGAAAGCTCCATGTGAGCCACCATTGCGTTTCTGATCAATTGACTCCTCGAGTTCCTGCACAATCCTTATTACAAGCCTAATGCAGGTCCCATATGAAATGTGAGAGGCAACACTCCGAAAGAGCCAACAAGGAGCTATTAATCATTCATCCCGCCTCTATTTCCGAGTCCCATAAATCGATACGTCGCTCTGACCAGACAAAGTATTCATAACCCAAAGGCATTCTCCCGCTGTAGCCTGTCGATCTCGATCTTCATGGATTGTATTGCTTCTTCCATCAGCAGCAGGCGACGGAACTTGTAGTCTTGTCCTTGCCCAGCATCCCGGTTCGCTTGATCCCACAGGATCTCCCAACTTCGCTCCAACGCCTCCCTTTTATCACCTGGTTGCGCTGAGTGTTGTGTTTCGGATGCAGATGACGCGACACCAGAGGAAGCTGCGTCGATAGAGCGTGAAGGTCGATGGCGTCGATGAACTTTGGTCCGTCTGCGGCTCGAGGTCGAGACTTGTGACTCCAAGGCGTTAGTACATGCAGACGCCATGTCATGGGTATGGACTAACCTTGGTATCTGTCTTGACCACAGAGTCTACGTCTTTCATCTCAACATCATTGAGACTCTTTTGCCTTGCAAGCCAAGCTTCCGCCTCAGCGATGCCATCGATGGAGCTTCCAAATGAATCTTGGTTCAATTGGTGACTGGCAGCCAGCTTCGCAAAGTACCAGACTGTCTTCTCCAAGCGCTTTCCGACGATGTTGAGAAACTCTTCCCCGTGGTTGTAATTGCACCACTCGAGTATGCTCTGCCAACTTTGTGGATGGTCCGGGCGATGGCCGTTTGTCACTGCCCATAGAAGAATGGCTTTCGTCTTTGCACATTGCCGTATACCTGCCTGGGGTCCATAACTTCCCCCTTGCGCGTAGCTGCTGACTTGCTGGCCGCATATTAGTGCTGGTGAGTTGTCGGCGCACATCTTTGCACTTGAGATTCTTTTAGTGAAGGGGAGTCTAATAATGTCTGATTGAAGAATATTTGATCAAGATTAACAGAGAGGAAGACAGGTCACAGAAGATGCCAACGACATATCCACAGATACCAGCTGATACACCGCCAGTAACGGAAAGAAGATGACATTCCCATATCCGCAGAACCAGCATCAACCCGTTGACAGACCGCTATCATGCAACAAAGCCTGAAGCAAAGCCCTCTGATAGCATCATGTTTCGTGAGTTTGCCTCTGATGCATAGCGATGACCCAATGGATGCACGAGCTCAATATGCACTCTGCCGCGCATTACACTCAAACACCGGGTCACCCACCACATTTCCTCTGAAAGACTCAAGAGTCCCATGTGATACCTTAGTAAACACCGTGTTCCCCATCAGCGGACATAATTCTTGTGACTCCCGCCGTTCCTGGTGTTCTGACCCAGCGTCTAGATTCTCGGGGCAGCAAGCGACGATAATACCGTGAATCTTATCTTAACGTCGCCAGAGATCCTTCCATCCTCAATCAGACAACCTAAGATTACAAAACAAAATATTGTGATAGTGAGTGCGTTAGGGACTGGGTCCAGCGTCTGCAGCTTGAAGCTCTGAATAAAGACGTTCACACCTGCTCGGTACATACATGCAACCACTATCGCTAGCGTAGACTTTCGCGGAATTGCATGCATGATAAAGACAGAGATCGCGTAAATGACGTTAATTCTACTCCGTATATGCAGGCACTCAACCTAGCGTAAGGAGAAGATTGCCTTGTGTACACAGCTACCTGGACACTGGCTTGGATCAGAAGTAGTCTTCATGTTGAGAAAGAGCTCTATTGGTACGAAGATAAAGAAGCCAGCCTTATGTATTCGTGATATGATGTCTCGATATCTCACCGCTGGGCAGCGATGACATAAGACTTTCTCTGTTCTTGGGCTCTTCCAACTGTCAGTTCTTCCATCTTTCACCTCTCTTCCCTCCAAATCTCTCACTTCAGTCAGTATTATACATTTTGAGCACTTGCAAGGCATACCCCCGTCTCCTTTACTGAGATCCGAGCACATATTTGAGTACTTGACGCCAGTAATGACTTCATCGTCACAAGTCGCTGCGAGATATCTTCACGTTTATGATCAAGCCTCGGTTTCATATCCACTCCCTGTTGTTCAGGCCTTGCTACTTTTCGACTGCCTCTCTTCTATGCGCATTCTTCGTGTCTGGCAGTTGTGTTGCACCGCAATCTTCACCCAGTCTCACTCAACCAATGCCGCAAGCGTAAGTCTGCTTCCGTGAGCTACAGCGCGACTTCAAGACTAACTCGACTCTTTCCCAGGTGAAGCGCGGCATAGAACCAATCTACACAATATTCACGCACACAGTAAACACAATATGCCTCTGTTACTGTACAGTCAACTGAAGTGCTTCTTCCCCTCATTTGTCGAACCTCATACTTATGACATGGCATATCCCTGTGTTGGCCGTTGGTAAGCCTTTATAACTTCTCACAAATTTACGCACTTTCTAACTTTATTCAGGAACTCCCTCTTCAAAGACCAGTTCACTTGACGACTTATAAACATCAATATCTACCATGCAATCTCTCAACCACCTTCGCTGCAATGCCCAAGTGCTTGCACAGGCATATCATCAACTAGAACTACTGGCTACCCACCTACCTTTCGCTCCGTCCTTCAAGGCCCCTTATCCAGTTGCCTCGGAAGTGCCATACCAGGCTCGAATACTACAGCTCTGTTGTCGCAATGCAATTTACGCCCCATGATTCAACGATCGGGAGCTCCCATATATCTCTCCTTAGTCACACGCTGTGTATGATACGCCCTTGTTGCGTTCAATAGGGGTTCTACTGCTTCTCTTTTCTCAATATTGGCTTGCAACGTACGAATTCTTCCCAACAGATGGGAGAGCGGGAAGCATACCAGTGCCTGTTCCAAACGACTGCCTGACTTGGATCAAGTTGGGATCTCTGTTCCAGCTCTTCAGCCTTCCACCGTTATATCTCAACGACATGTGTGGCGCAGCCTTCCATCTACACCATATCACAATATCCGAACTCGGTCGTAGCAACCCCTCCGTACCCTGGCCACGGCCCTCGACTCTACCCTCCACAGACTGCTACGACGCCTTGTTCGGGCCTTCAATCTCTTCTATATCCTCTATCATTCAACAACTCTATCCACTAGAACAAAAGACTCAAACTATCTATCACCGTCATTAAATCATCTCATTCATCAACCATCCAACACCATCACACATTCGTGAGCATAAATTGCTCTCAAGAGCTATCAGGCAAATAGTCTTGTAAGAACAAGGAGGAAGGCTCAAAGAAATAAGAAGACAAGAAGCATTTTATGCTTCTAGAAAGACATAAATTGTCCTTACTAAAGCATAAACTGCTCTAGAAGAAGCATAAATTGCTCTTCAAACCTGCAAAGGCAGAATACTAATAGGAACAAAGTGGATTGAGGACTCAATAAGCCTAAATTGCTTCGGAATAACATCAGATTCGGGAGAGCAAAAGATGCTCTAGAACGCAAGTTGCATGGGGTAAACAGGCATAAATTGCCTTGGACGGGAATGTGATATTGAGAAGAGCATAAAATGCTCAGGACTTCAGATATAGAAACTACTTCATTCAAACTCCAAAACAACACAACATACCTACTCAGAAATATCACCTCAAAAACACAATATCGCATCACAAACATAAAAAATACTACAAATGACATATTCGACCATTCTCGCCAATCTCGCCAATCTCACTCTTTGCGCCAATCTCTTGATCTTACGATCCCTCGTTTCTTACCTCTTATTCCAGTCCATCACTCTGCGCTTGCGATCCCACTCTCATGTAGCGGGACTCCAAGCTGTTTTCATTGAAAGACCTCGGCATCCCCCTTTCGACACCGTTTCAAGATTGTTCCTACAGAAACAGTTTATACTGCATCTGTGAATCACCGACAATCTCGATCAAAAAAGCTCCCAGTACTCCACGGTACCTGATTACTTCGGTATCGCTCAATTTTCATCATTGGCGCCGCTCATCCATATGAACATGTCTTTTGTGGCCGATTATTTGGCTCTGCAAGACCTGATCTCTTGGGTATCTCAGATTGTCTTCTTATTAGAATGGTTCAGACGTCATCAATGACCCTTCTGAACAAAACCACATCTACTCCTCCGGCTGATTACTCGGCTCTGTTTCTCACCAAGCCTCTGTTCTACCAGATTGTTCATATCATCTGGTATCCGCAGAATGTCTTCGCCGATATGTAACTGTCATCAGTTGCCATCCGCCAGTATTGTCACTACTACTAGGACAACCTGTTCAATTCACCCTTTATTCATTCACTGATTGAATGCACGAAGTCGCCCTCTTTAAAAGCACACACTGTAACTCTCAATTATTTGATGAGATGCGAGCGGCCCCATGGCTTTTGCTTCCTACTCTTTTGTCGAGCGCCTGATAGGTTTGATCCTGTTATCCTCTGTGAGCTGTCAGGATTCCAATCTGCAGCCTCATGGTCAGAAACTCCTCTGGTTTAGCATACCATCCCTATGGTCATGCTGTGCACTGCTTAGCTTATGCTGGTGGTCTCAATGAGGATGCTTGCATCGCAACCTATGAGCTTAGCGTCTACATGACTTTCAGGATACCTTCTCGCAAGTATTCGCCAAATCTTTCTATCATTAGCAAGAAGCTATAGTACATACCATCCACAAGGCTCTGCTCGTGCGGCAAACATAGCTGTACTGGGATATGACGCTGTGTCCCATTGAGTGAGAATTGGATGTACCTTCTGCTCCACAAATGTCATCTTTTTGTGGTTGCTGCAACCTCGAGACCCTTTAAAGTCGCATCCGATCTAAAAAAAAACAAGGTTCGGGCCGATCCGCTCATCGATCTCTCTAAAGAGAGCCAATGAACAGTGGATATGGCCCATGTCATACACCAGCACTATCATTTAGATCTCCTTGAGGCATCAATAGAACCGAACATACATGTGCATCATGGACCCAAAGAGACAAGACACAGCCAAGCAGGTCAACCTTCTGGATGCTGCCCTGCTTGTTCCTCATGCCGTCTCCCCAGGATAGACCGCAAAGAGGTTCAGCTGGTTCCACGCCTACAGTATACTCTAGGAGACTTCTGGCTAAGCTGTTTTCCGTCTTGACCGAAATACATCAAGCCACTGTTTGGCCAATACGCGTTGTCGTGTGGGAACACCTTCACGTCCTCGGGAAGACATTACTCAGGACTTCACCATGTTTTACAGTTTACGTGTCACAAGAAATTTCCTCATGTCATATCATACCTCCATAGTCTTGCCGCCCAACATCCCTGTCAACCCCGGAGTTGTTGTCGTGATCAGAGACGCTGTCCTTCATTTCGCCCCGTTACTGCACCCTCTGTTGTTCTCGGGCCTCCTCTTTATCACCTACATGCCACATGTGCTCTTCAGTTCGGCTGCCACGCTCAAGCTCCATGTATCACATTTTGATGGGTTCAAGCAACTATAGGCCGCCACTACCTCAGGCCCTACCTTGGGCTCATAAAGTCTAGCAATATGTGCGGGGACAACATCGTCTCATGCCAGGTCGAGCCTGCAAATCGCAATGAGTTGAGGGTCAACCGCACAAAGGACGAGGACGGGAGAAGATGTTGAAGCACGTTGACAGGAGGTTCACGCCGGAGGTCAATTTGGGTCGGTAGCCCACAGGGGGTGTTGTTGGTGCGGCTTGACTTCTCAATGGCTCAACATCAAGGTCAGTATTGCCGGCGCCTTGACGTCGTCTTGACCTCGGTGCTCGAGGAATCATGCGTCGCGGTCCGTCATCACCTTCCGATATCGTCGCCGTCAACCGAGTAAGCGTCGTCTCGTCTTCGGAGGTGGGTGGGCATTGGTATTGGGTGCGATCGACTTGTGTCTACTCGTGCTCGCGGTCAATATTTCTGTCGTGACAACAATCGGGGATAACAGAAGGAGTGGGTTGCTGAGCGTGGTCACGGTTGATCGGAAAGATCCAGCCGCGGTGGTTTAGATATGAAGTATTCGTAGTCTGTTTTCGGTCGCAATCTGGGATTATCGTCACTGCTGTATCGCTGCTGTGTCAGTCTTCAATAACGAACCGAGACTGTTGTTTGAACGCGTGTGCGTCTTCAAGATGTTCTTCGCGCAACTGATGAGAATGGAAATGAGTGGTTGCATGTCTTTGGGCCCATTTCCCGCCACTGAAACTACAGACGGTGCCACCGCTGAGCGCCCTGTCAGAAGCCACTGGAAAATTCAGCGCTGTCCATCGCTAAAAGATCAGATCTCCCACTGTAACAGTGCCTCGATTGTGGGGCCAGTGACGCGCCTTGCAATGACGTAACTGACGCGACCGTCCTCCTTCCGTGTCGCTCTTCAACCAATTTCAGATCAAACAACCCACGCTCACACATTCATGTCTTGTGTTTTCCTTTTCCAACGAGCGTCCTTGGAGACGACCATTTCCTAGCAAGCAATCGCCGGTTCTGCCAACACTCCCAATATGAACCCCAGCGATTTAATTGGGCAGCGGGCCGCTCGTCGGACAATCTACCTTTCGACCAACAATGTCACAAGAGCCAACTACACGTCTGTAGTCCGGTGGAGCCGATATCGATGACCGCTTGCGGCACCGCCATCAGCGCCACGATCCTGCTATACACCTCCTATCGAACTTGCAGCACCTGATCTCCTCCAAGTCTCTCCGAACCCTGACTACATCCTCTCCTACGACTTGAACGACAACAACTTGCTAGGGTTGCGTTCTATGATATCGAGCGCATGTTGACCCGGCCCAGAGGTCAGGTGAATCCTCGACACTCTCGCGGAGAGCTTGTTTGTCCTCCGCAGCTCTGAAGTCCGGCTTCGTCGCTAGCGATATCAACATCAACTCCGCGGCCCTCGCACCTACACATCACCTCCGATACCTCGACCATATATATACATATAACGCATCGCTTGGGTTTATGCTTAATCTGCTGAGTGCGCATACCACTTCGGTGTTGTTCTCTGTCAGCAATTTTGCTGGCAAGATATTATTCAGTCTCCCACCATGACATGCGAGAAGCTGGTCCCGGGCTCTGTGTGCATTGACTTGTCAGAGCGCGGGAACGCCTTCGTCCCAACTGGCGACAGGTTGAGGTCTGTCAGGCACCGGGCGTAGAGTTCCGACTGATATGGACTTGGACAAGGCTCACGACTTCCGCCTGAGGGGAAAGGCAGAGGAGGATGCGATCTACGACAAGGTCCATGAACAGACCAATACTATAATGCGAATTTTGGATGCAACATACGGGTTCTGAAACTTGTGAGTATTGTAATCACATCCCCATGGAAGGAGATTCTTAACACAAAGCTAAGACATGACAACCAGGTACAAGAACGTAGCAAGTCCTCCGCCACCACAACCCTGTCGTCGCTCATGTCCTCACACGTCCCGAGCCCTCCTCCAGTCGTCGAAGTGCCTTATATCATTCTGGTGATTCCAGTCTTAGCTTCAACTCCCGCCATAAGCCTACACCAGCACCAACGTCTACTCCGCATCCGCAATGTGGGATATCGCCATCTAACACAGCTGGGAGGTCGGATTCCGAGCCCTTACCACCATGTGATTGTCGACTGGATGACCTCCATGTCAGGACTATGACAGAGACCCGACAATGCTCATGACACCGCACGCGAATGAGCTAGCGGACAAATTGGTGCACTGCGACGAGCCAGGATGCCCAGCCGCGCCGGGTATAGACAAGTTCGTCTCGATAACTGCTTGATCTTAATCTCGGTCTTCTCTTATACCAAAAAAGTTGCTGCTCGTCGACATTGAAACAAAGGAATTAAAACCTGCGCCTCGAACTGCGCCAAAAGCTCCTGGTCGGTTGAAAGCACCGTCTCTCCTTGACTAGTAGCAAGACACCATAGCACTACTCGCGTGAACCGACTGCCCATCATTCCTGGCATGTCGCGGCTGACTCTGTCGCGCAGATAATGCGGAAATGGTTCATGCTGCCATTCCTCTCTAGCAGCTTGGCTTACTTGCAACTCGTCAATTCTTCGCCAGAAGCCCAACTCCGATAGCAGTACCCCCAGGCTGTATACGTCATAGCACTTGATATAACCCTTTTGCTGATACTCAAGACGTGCTCTCTTCTCACTGGTGGCGTTTGGATGTCTATAGAGATCCTGCTTGCTAGGTCTGTTATCGCCTTCCGAAACCTGTCCTGGCTTATCCAGGCGAGCAAACTCGAACCCTGCAATGATGAAGTCAACAGCCCCAAGCTCCTCGGTAGATTTGGCTGAATGAACGACCTTGAGGCCGTTTGTGAGTACAATATTGTCGCTTCGTAAAGATTTGTGGAGCCATCCTGCTGAAAGAAGTTGGAATACTGAAGCTGCAATATTCTGAGCCAAGCTCAACCGTATTTCGATTGCTGGTAAGCGGTATGAACCATTCTTCAAGGCATCATACAACGACTCTAGACTCGGTTGAATCTTGAGTGGAGACACCTGAATTGTTTGCGAGTATTCAAGGACTATTCCGAACCGTCTTAAGCTAGACTTGGTGTCTTTAAAGTAACCCAGGCAGCGTGGAAGATGGACATCTGGATGACTCTTCAAAGAGCTCAAGAGCCAGCAAAGTTTAACAACATCTGCCTCGAAAAACCGAAAATCGGTATACAACTCTGGGTTGAACTGTCGCCATTCGATAATAACGGGTCGAGGGCTGGAAGAAAATTTGTTACTGCTCATGAGAACACTGCAGCGATCCATCTTCCAGGGCAAGATCCCATCTGTTGTGTTGACCGAATAGTTCAT
The DNA here is from genome assembly GCA_013186855.1 of Fusarium ramigenum. Taxonomy (NCBI): domain Eukaryota; kingdom Fungi; phylum Ascomycota; class Sordariomycetes; order Hypocreales; family Nectriaceae; genus Fusarium; species Fusarium ramigenum. The sequence goes on along the minus strand of JAAOAT010000844.1, from coordinate 19,138 downwards.
AATGAAGAGTTGCCGCATCCTGACGTTGACCTCTTCAAGAGTTGGAACCGTATCTGGGGACAGGGCGCGAACGGACAGTGTTGCACGGAGTGTTTCCAATGCAAGTGCGTCAACTTTGTTGTTCTCGGATGCAATTCTTGCCGCGGTGTCGATACTGGGTATAGATTCTGTCGATGTAGATGGCATAATATCTGTAAGAATCTGAAGACTCATGAGCTGCTTATCTGGAGGCAGCAATTCTTCTAGTCCAACCCTAATAGTTTGAATATCCCCTAGAAGTTGCCGAAGGACTTCTGCGTCACGGACTGCCCATTTGAAAGGACTGGACTTTGCGCCAGCCTTTGACATATAGTTGGAGAGAGTTGTGTGCCTTCCGGACGAAGAAGGTTCTGCTGCTTGGGTTGGTGGGAATAGTGGTTGCATGTCCCTACTATGTTTCTCAATCAAATGCCCGGAATTTCTAAACAAAGCAAGCATTGTGGTTAGACGCTCGTGGACGATGGCACAGTATTCCGTTGGTATAACAGGCACCTCGCCTGGTGGGCCGATTAAGACGCATTCTGCCCATCTCCGAAGAAGGACACTCTCGAGGTGTAGTTGGCCTCGAAGAATGGTGATGCTGTCTTTGCGGTCGCTTGCTATGTAACCCAGTTTGAGGACGTCGATTGCAGTACCGACGAGGCCGAGCACACCTAGAACAGCTTCGGCCATTTTGAAAGCACTGGGGTCTTGGAGTGACGAATTTTCTGATAGCTGTTTTCCCGCTGAACCTGGAGGTTATAAAGAGTTGAGCATCACCTGATATGGGCACGGAATACAACCCTATCCCCGTCAAAGTACGGACAAGACTTTAAATGATTCTACTCAAGCAGAGTCACACAGATGCTAACCTCCATCAAAATACGGAGAAGTAAGATTTTAAGATATTTTACTCAAGGAGAGTCACACAGATGCTGACCACCCTGTAGATCTGGCGCTGGATACGCTCCATCATTGGATGTTACGGAATCCCATCGGTTTCAAGCATTCCTGTACGCTGCTCAGCCGACTATCAATTTTCAGCTTGGCTTGAAATGTTCAGCCACCAAAAGCGCATTTCTGACAGGTCAAATCACATTTTATGAACAATGATAAATGTTATGACCTGCCGGCTTCCCACCTGACCAGCTTGACTCGAAAAACCGATTCACCAGTCAAACTTGAACAAAGAAACTCGCATATCTTTATCTATTTGGACATCCTAAACCTGACGCAATGTACAGCAGCGTAGCCCAACGATTGCGAAGCCGAGGCCCGGCCAGAATCGGCCAAATTGAGCAGCATGATCAAGTCTACGACTTAACCACTGTCCAAAATGTTCCAAAAAGCAACACAATCTCTAGATACACAACCATTCAGTGGCTGAAGCGAGCAACAATGATGGGCTCACATGTTGCATCTAGTACCCTCCGAGAACTAGATCCCAATGCATGGAGAGAGGCACTCTCGATATTCCGAACTGAGTATTGCGGTGTCGGACGCAAGCTCCTCGAAAGTTCAGTATACAAGTCGAAAATCACAACGCATTCCTTGTTCTCGGATCGATCCAGTATGCCTGAGCTTGAGACTATCCAAGAGTCAGGAGACACCCCTCTTCATATTGCTGCTACCGTTGGCAGGCTCGATATCATACAGCATCTTGTTCAAGATGGATCGTGTGCGTTAATCAACACGCAGAATATTAGAGGCGAGACTGCCCTTCTTCAAGCCAGTCGGTCAGGAAACTATGCTATAGTAGAGTGTCTCATAGCAGCGGGAGCCAGGGGCAACATCCTGACGGACAATTTCGAATCTCCTCTTCACTGGCTCTGCGCGTTTGAAGATAGAGATGAAGATGAATTGCTCAAGCTGGCTTTAGCGCTATGCCATAGTGGAGCAGATATCGATGGAGTTTGTGCTCTCAATACTGTCTTTAATGAGCACTTTCGCGAAACTGTTGGTGGTGGAACACCTCTCTGCCGTGCAGTACAACGCGACTCATACATAGCTGCCAAAGTGCTGATCAATCTAGGAGCGGATCCATATAAAGACAGAGGAGTCGGCGACCACAGCAGGGCACCTCATGCAGCTGCACTTGCTTGTTGTGCGCACAACTCTCGTATGCTGCTATTGTTACTCGCCTCCGACATACCAATTCAACCTCCTAAGTGGTATGGAAAGGCTGGATTATTTGACCCCCAGTATACTGGAGAAGCTTTCAAGGCATACATAACCGGAAAATCTACAATACAATCCGCTGCACCTAATGTTTGGAAATCAATGACAGAACGAGGTGCTCAGAGCTCTTTGCTGGGATATGCAGTAAATCCAGATCCGCTTCATTATCGGATGGCACTACACGGGGAATCTTACTTACAGCAAATGCAGCTAACTATAGATATACTGGCATCGGCCAAGTCACAGGAGTTTGAACGTGTCACGTTCGACTATTCGTCTGCGATCAAACATTCTATCCTCAGTAGAGACATATCAATAGTCTCGCATCTCCTGGCCGCCTACCCCGAGCAGACAGTTCCCGAACTGATTAACCCTGTTCCATCAGGGATGCATCTGCGTTTGCCTGTTCAGCTTGCCCTCGCCTTCGGCGATAGGCCTATTTTCGATCTTCTTTTAAGCTACGCAGGCCCAGACACTCAGGTGTCTCCAACCAAGATGCAAGGAATGACGGATAACTGGCTCAGCCAAGGGCTCCTCTGGCTTTTACGTCCAACATCAACTATTGCATCTGAGAAGGTCAACAGAACAACTAAGAGCGCGATTCATTTGGCTGCCTACGCTCATCCCGATCCGCACTTTATGAATGCTTTATTAAGCAATCTCTCTTCCTCAGATGCGCGCGCGCTCGTTAATAGCCATGGGAAATTATTGGACGAGGTCCCTCTGTCAATAGCTTTGCAAAATCAACATTTCAATGTTGCAGATGTACTGCTTCAGTACGGTGCCAATATTGAAGAAGAAGCATCCAACATTGGTCATAAGCCTGGCCAAAGCACTACGCCTCTTGGAACAGTGATAACGTTTAATAATAGCGGAACAATGGGAGCGGTGGAATGGCTTCTTCGACATGGTGCATCCAATATTGTCAACAAAGAGTATGGAATTACGGCCTTGATGACTGCAGTAAGAGCAGGGACCATGTATGACATTTCAAGGACAGGTGCACTTGTCCCTACAAGACTTTACAACTTAGGGCTACCAGTTCTTGAGAGACTTCTACAGCATTTCTGCACCCCAAGAGATATCGACCACAAAGCCGATGGCGTGGGAGGTACGACAGCGCTTCATTGGGGAGTGTTAAGGCTATGCCCTGAAGCCGTCAGCCTCCTGCTAAGGTCGGGCGCAGATAAAAGCTTAACAGCCGAATTTGCGAGACCAGCCACAGCAAAGGAATTGGCGGAAGCACTAGATGAGGAGGCTATCCCTTCTGAGGCGAAAGAAAGAGGACCAGACGAGATTGAAAGATATCTAGAGAGGTTTAATCTGCTACAGCAGATTTTTGCATTAGAAGATACCGGAATCGAGGAGACAGAACTTTAGATAGAGTCTAAGTAACTTCAAGCCATATTTTGCAAACCTCATTCATGTCCAAGACTATCCGCTCGTCGACCATTTTAGACAGCTACGTCCTCCCCATCAACGGCGACTACGTCCACGGGAGCTAGATGATGCCTCTTTTATAGTAACGAGTCTTGTTCGTGATCTGGTTAGTGCTGTTGATTACCTGCTGCAACACGACTTGCCTGTGGGCTTGAGCAACTGCCCGACCTGGCTCCTGTCGAGGGCTGCGACTCAACTGTCAAATCATCCTCGATCACTGCGTCCTCTCACGTGACATTTTCCGCCGTTGTCTGTGTTCAGGTACTGCGACGGCCTTACTCGATAGCCCACAGGCGCCATGGGATTTGAACGCTGGTGCACCCGACTACGTGTTCTCGGTCATGGTCTTGGGTTATTAGTCGCCCTAGCTTAAGCTCCTATGACTATTTTCGGGGCTGCCTGCCTCCACGCTCACGCCCAAGATGCCGATGATGGACTCAGGTCCAAGTCGGGCATTATGACGTCTATCTTCAGCCTGTTGTCATTGTTGATATTCACCACGTTCATGAACCACTCCAAGAGCAGCACTATGCTTATAGACTCTTCCGAGATCCTGGGCGAGTCGCTGACAAGTGCGACTCTCATTGTCCACGACAGCGATTGTTAACTTGCTCTTGACGTTGATCGCACTCAACCACATGATCTGTTTCATGGTCTGGACGGAGGGCGTGAATCTGTTGCAGAGCATTGGTTTATATGACAGTGGTGCGGCAAACGAGAGGAGGATGCCGTTCTCATACGGGTTGATGCCCATCCGTATGCACAGGATCGAGGTTGATATCGCGATTATGATCCGCCCCTTGGCCGCGTCCCGATACAAGTCCCTCTACGAGACCTTACGAAGACCCCTCATTGCAACCACCTTCACGTCTATGACCTTGTTCCTTATCCCATCCAGGACTGTGTTTAGGTTCTGCTATCAACTCTCCTCAGGAAGCAGGACCTTGATCCTCCTAATCCTCAACTCTCTGTGAACAGGCATCAGGGCAATCGCATGATCATGTTTACTCCAGGCCAAGCTTGACCGTCACTGTGTACATCATCTCGTCATTGTCCTGTACACGTTCTTTACACCTATCCTCGAACATATGCGCCACCAAATCTACGCTCATGACGGAGAGGAAGTTCTAGAGCTTCTCGGAGTTCGGGTTCGCATTATCGTAAATGAGTGCATGTCTCTGGGGTTGACCGCGCTCGTGGTGCCGCAAAAGACTGCGCATATGATCGTGGGCGCTCAAGTTCTCGGCCTGCTTAAAGATATCCTCTAAACTCGGACCGGTCGAAGAGCCCTTCAACAGGTCGCACGAGCACGCCTTCTTGAGGTGGAACACGATGCGGAGCTTGATGCTGAACTGGTGCTTGTTCCCGTTGGCGGTCACCCTTCCGCCCTAGATCGTAGCCTCGATGATCTTGAGACCTCAGACGCAGCCTCCTTCGTGCACGCAGTTGGGATCAAGCACCCGGTGTTCTTGAGGAGGAATTACATGGACCGGCTCAGGGACTTGGACACTATCTCGCACTGGATCGATCGCACAAAGAAGCACAGGATCAAGGTCGTCATCTTGGGCAACAAGGTGAATGGGTGGGTCTCCAGACTCAGGAAGCCGTGGTTCGACTCGTGGAAGAGGAACGACACAATCACGATGTGGCCGGTGGTCGTGGCGATGGATGGCACCACGGGCGTGGACGTGACCGAGCTTACGATCGCAGAGCTGATCGATCAGGGGTGTGGGTTGCTCACCAACCTCTTGTGGTACTGCCTGGATATTATGGACGTCATGCTCGTGATCTCTGGAGTGATCGAGAGTCGATTTCTTGCCCCGGTCGGGTTCTACACCCCGTCACATACAGGAGCCGACAACTGGACCGCCTGCAAGGGCAAGCAGACGGACGAGAACTGCATACAGATCATTACAAGTACATCTATTCGGCCACCACGGTCTACACGACCTTGGGTAGGAACAAGAGCACGAACAATATGGGTGGCATCAGCTCATCCCGGATCGACCCTTTGTACACCATCGATGCCTCGTGCTACATCACAGAGTCGTTCTTAGACATCATCCGCATCCCGTATTACAGCCCAGTGACGTACAAAACCGGATACTCGACAGCAGGGATGATAGTGTCCGAGACCTTGAAGGCATGCGATTGCACGCAGTTCGTCAGGGTCGTGATATAGGTTCCACCACCGTTTGCGCACCGGAACGGCCTCTAGGGGCAACTCAGACACCAGCCAGTCATCAAGATCTCGCTTCAGACGTGCTCGAGTAGAAGATCGAGATTGTGGTGACGAAAACGAACTGCCAGCTGTGGGTCTATGTGTGTGACGACGAGAACATGACCATGAACGCCAACGAGCTGACCTTGAGGGAGTTGTGCATATCCTCGTACCCGGTTTCGAGCGCAATTATGGACCAAATAACCGCCACTGAGGTGTCTATGTTCCTATACTCGCTCAGGCTTGTGGGTGAGGTTAGCGACGGGATCAAGGCTAATTATATAAACCCGAGGACCTGTGGAGGAATGGGTAGACGGACTCCTGCTACAAGGCGATTCGGTTATCCTAGGCAGTTGCGATCTGAACGAGATGGAGCAGATATACAAGATACCGATGACGTACTGGAGCCAGAATAAGATTGCTCCCCAGTTCACGCTTTGGTGCTTGGGCATGTTGAAGACCAGATACAAGTGCAGGAACAAGGTGACGATGGCACGCATCGAACGGCACTTGACGGCGATCGCAAACATCACCGCGAACGGGATCACGGAGGAGGGTGTGCTCACGAAGAACAGAGGGGGATGGTGAGGTACAAGGCCATGGTCTGCTCAGGATTAGTAATCGGCTGCGGCGGCCTACTCAGCCCGACTCACACGTTGATGTCCAGTCTGGGTGCGTGGAAGAACTGCTACTGGGAGGTCATCGGAAGAAGCGACAGCAACATCCACTCGAAGCAGGTCACCAACATCAAGCTCTACTTCGGATTCCAGTGGTCTTGTTCTCGACTTCTCGTCTGGTAGGTGAACTTGTATAACCAAGACGCACTGATCTCTTGGAGGCATGTTGTCACCATTTCCTCGAGTGGCAATTCTCCCCCGCGTAAACTTGAGGCCGTGATAGGTGCCGAGCACTTGTTCGACGTCACGTAGGCAACTGCGATCAAGGCGCCCATGTTGCTCACCCTGGCATTCCCGGTGACCCCATTCAACGCTCGGGAACATCAGCACTGGTCCTTGACTGTCAGACCTACCCTGACGTATACGTCGATTCCAACCAGTGGTTTATATGCTCCGGCCACGCGAACATCCGAGACTCGACCAATCCCTTGGGACTAATACTCTGGGATGAGCGCGCATTGGGCCATCGAAATCACCGAGTTCTTGCCCGGCAGGACCACCTGGCGCCGCCAGCGATGGTCGTGTATCGTCACCTTGGTGAGTGTCGCTGAGACTATGGGGTTATTTGTGGCTATGGATGTCATGGCAGTGTCCCCCTTGGCCCGGTTGACGGACAGGACTGGCCTCATTATCTGCATGCCCCGATCAAGGCGGAGCCAAACACCTCAGAAAAGGGGTATAGGTCTGCAGCATGAAGGAGAGATGTATATGGTCGAGGAAACACTGACTTGACAAAACTGGGAGCCGTCATCCGAAGGTCAGCAAAGGTCTGAGGAGATGCACTGGTGTGGTGGTGCTTACATGAAGCTCCTTGCCGACAACAAGGTTTCTTCTCAGGAAGAGTTTGCAAACACAACCCCCTACGTAATCATGTTCGATCCCGACAAGAATGGGTGCACTTTATTACAAGAACCCCAAGACTGGCGGGTATGAGAAGCAGGAAATCGAGCATGGCTCTGCTATCTAGCATTAGTTAAAGTAGTCCTTGGATATAGTCTAGGTGCGGTACTCTCTAGCCCCCCTGTGAGCCATAGGTCTGTCCTTATCGTCACATTGAACAATCACGACATTGTCAATATTCCGTCGCTATGTTTGTCTTACTAATGGTTTACCTGTGAGTTGTATCTTTTTGGGCTCCAAGTCTAGCTAGTCCAGCAATTCCTTAACAACTATACGCCACAGGTCCTCCATGTACAAAACTGCCCCCCTGCCCTTTCTCTCTCGCTGCAGATACGTACTTCAGTGTTCTCAATTGTAGCGCCTGAACTGTCTCACATCAATCTTGGGCCGAAGAGCATCGTTATTTATACTCCTATTGTGAAGGCCTCCGAGTTCGCCTTGTAGGGCTGGTTCAGCGGGGAGGGGCATCACCGCAGCCGTGAATGTCTATGGTAAGGTTCTCGGTGCTACTTCGAGACGAATAAATGGCCTTAAGGATTCTGAGTCAAGCCGCTTGTTGGTCCGTTACCCCTATTTGGTCATTGACTGTCCATACTCACAAGGACGCTTATAAGACTCTTATTGTTCACTATCCTCAACGAACTACGATGTCCACTGAGTAGTACCCGGCCACGTAGGCTTTCTCAATATGGCTGGTTCGGACTGGCACAACATCTGATGACAGCTTTCCAAGTTTGTCCATATTGCGGAGATGTCATCGCATAAGGCGGCTTCGGATGAGGTTGTAGAACTTCCCAGCCTGTGGCCGTCCGCGAGCAGCTTCAAGCGGAGAGAAGCAATATAGGTTGGACATCGCCGCCGTCATTGCGACATTCATCGCCCGGGGTCTCCGAGACCCTTTCGCAGACCGCAAATGAAGGTGCTTCTCGCATCGTGGCATGTATCATTGCCTGGCAAAGACTACCAGGCAGCATTCACTACGTTCGATATTGAGCCATTTAGGACTCATAACATCTTCCAACTGTAGCCAGTTCATTCTAGGGTGTCTTCGCACTCCAACGTCGTCCCTGTTCCGTACTACCTTGCAGCTTGACTCGCATCAACGGTGGTTATGTGAAACCGATGCCCTGAGACAGCATTAGCAGATGGAAAAGAGAACGCGGTTTCTTCCTGAGGGCCTCCAACGAAAACATCAGATGTATCTGCCAAGAAACTTAAAGGTCACCGTCAAGTGCGAAGTCAGCTATCGTTCTCGATCTGTAGAAATAAACCTTTCTATAAGAACATCACAAGATGTCTCCGTCCACCTTCGCCCAGACCAGTCTTCGGTATCAGTAATGACAAAAGTCAAATAGCGAGAATCGCCCGACTAAAGAGGTCATACCTTCAATCTCAGGCGCATCTCCTTTCCAAAATCGCTGCAGACTCCTCGGCATCAACTTCACAGTTTTTTCAAGAGGCCGCAAACATCTAATGATATGCACTGCTGTTGATCGCCCCTCTTGCCCCTGTATCGCATCGTCGCAACCCAGAATGGAGTACAATAGCTCGGCTTGACTTCCATCTCAAGAACAGCAACACACTTGCAGTCGCCGTCTTCATAGATGCCATCGAGACTTCTTCAGCAAAGAGCAAGATCACAGTCAAGCCCGGTGATCCTTTCTCCTGGCCGATAGTTAATGAACCACTGAAATGTTGTGGTCCGAGGTTTGTGCAGTTGTGTCGGCTGGTTCATATCTCAACGCAACTCACCACACCATAACAAATCGCAAGTTTCAGAATATACGTTATACCAAGAGATGATCCGGCACCAGAAATTGCGTATGTCATCAACGCATTAGTCACGAGTTGTCAGTCTGCAAGCCAGTTGCAGCTTAGCTACCGTGGACTTTGGGTCTCATTCTTGAAATGCACCATAATCTTCCATTGTCTCGAAACGAATCCACTTCTGCGCTTACAGCATAGCATGGCCCTGCAGCACTCGCTGACCTCCAGTGGGTCAATGACCAGCATCGTTTCCCTATGACTGCCGGAGAAAAAGACAGGAACCAGAAGCTCGGTGTGTTCGCGGTGGTGTCCAGGTAAATCCCTAGGCACTTCGAGGAGATCAGTCCTGCAACGGCACCTTCGCTCGTTCGGGTCTTCAGTTCCAAGTCTTGCCTGTTTCTCCTTTTGTTGCGTCGTCGGGCCTGCTAACATCGTCAAGAGTTCTGGTGACGCCAACAAGCCACTTTGCGAATTTACGAATACCCTTTGAGACACGTGAGCATCTTGGATGGGTCGCTCGTGGCATCACACACTCCTCTTGATCCTCCTAGCATTGTATCGATCTTCTGAACCCCTTCAGCGTGAGATACTGTTTACCGTTCGATAGGATTAGCTGGCACAACTTGCGAAAGGAGTGGTTCACGCCAGCCGGGGCGTAAGCTGTACTGACGAAATGGTGCAAAATGTACCGCACTTGGCGCTTGACGGAGGAGGGTTTCTCGTCCAGTTGACAAGGTCTTGGATCCAGGGGAAGCCAGCGGAATCTGATCAAGACACGTTAGACTGTAAGACCCCCGAGACCATGACAAGAGAGAAGTCCTGAAGCTTCACCAGTGCCACTTTCGCGGAGAGTAGTGAAGTTGGTGTTCGTGCTGTCAAGGAACTTGGACAAATGCTGGATGCTCAAGCTGGTGAAAGGATACATCAACAACTGAGATATCACAGTACCCAGTAGAAGTAAGAAGAGTTAATAGTTGCCGATGCCTCAATGTATTTCGTGAAAATTGTGTACGCCGAACTTCGAAGAGGCTGTCTTTGGTATGCCTTCCACCGAGATCATACTAGCTCGCGATTTATTCAAGCCGGGTTTGACGGACCAGGGCCGAGATTGACCAAGCCTTCGTCCCCACCCGGGTAGTCGACACCAAGAAGGCTTCTGAGGTGTCGTAGAAAGTGGTTTACCTCTTGTTTCCTGGACAGCGTGTGACGGCGATCTTCTCCAGGGCGCGCAGGACGGCAAGCTGGCACGGCGCCTTCGATGAGCAGTAACCTGTACTGATGGAGGACCTCCAAGGCTTTGAGAAGCACGCGACTTGGTGTCTGCAACTCGGGGAGACGTTGGTGTTGGTGTCCTCTACGGTGTAGCCAGAAGATCTGTCTCAGTCCGCTCTTCGATGGCCTGTTAATCATCTCTATGCTCGACGGTTATTAATGTAGCGAGTAGTTGGATCCGTCGGTGTCTGCATTATGTGTTCGACTTTGTTCCGTTGGTATATCTACTTGAGTATGCCTTATACCACCAAAGCACCCTATGATGGGAGGGGGCTTCCGTCCAGGGACCGACAGCATTGAGCCTGGAGCCAGGGGGAAAGGGAATAGCGAGCGAGAGAAGGACAGCCCATACAGGAAGAGATGATAACAAAAGAGCATGTCTGTTGTCTTCCCGCCTGATACGACAAGTCAGTCTGCTCCTTGGTTCCGTTATTCTAAACTTCTTCCACGCCACTCTTGCTTTCGATGGCTCCTTGAATGGTCGCGCTAGAGAAAACTCAGCACCAGGTTTTCCAGGAATGGTCAGAGACTCTAGAAGATATCCAGATAATAGCACCAGGTTAATGCAGACCTCCGACCACATGCGGCGGTTATGGTTTCGGATTTGGAGATATCCCTCTAAAGCAGTCCTTCCATTATGCTTTGCTGTAAGTACAGTTTTGATCTCGCAAATAGTTGCTTGCAAGTATTCTTTCGCCTGCTCGTCGTTCTTATGCATGGGCGTTCTCGTGTATCAACGTCGGCTTCGTGGTGAGCGATCTTCGGGCGACGCGGGGGAGGTGTTCTCGGAGAATATCCTAGTGTAGGTGAAAGAGTTGGGGAGCTGCAATATTAGGCCCAAGTTCAGCGACAGAAAAGCAGAGAACTTACCTCGAGACTCAGCACCTTCAAAACTTCCATTGATAGAAAAGGGCGCAGTGCTTCATAGTGCATCAGCTCGAGGATGTTACAGAGCAAAATAGCACCGGAAACGGACATCCGCTTTCCGCCGTCAGATCGTCAGTTGTTGGACCTGAAGACTTGCGATCAAGTTGTCGTATCCGCACACCATGGCTCTGTTCATCTTCAGTCGCCACCGCAGCGACCTTCAGCGACTCTGCTGCAGCAAGGTCGGGGATACTGTTGCCAGACTGACTCTCCTCACGGCATTGTTCCTGTGTCTGTTGTGGGGATACATCTCGAAGGGCTTGAACAAGCTGGTACCGGGTGCCTGGTTAACGTCGTGGACATGGTCTTGAAGGACAAGGGGATGATTTTGAGCCTGCCACTGACTCAGCCCGTGTAGTCTGTGTCGGGGGGGCCTCGTCAGTCGCTCGCGTAGTCGTAAGGCCGGGCGGTCAATCCTGTGCTTTTCGAGGCAGCCTGGAAGCTAGCTCGCGGAGGAGAGTTCAGGCTTGCGACACGTCTCGGTGCGGATGACGCGACGTTGACCGTTATGTAGATCGTTCTTGCGAGAGCGGTGGGGGCATCGCAACCATCACCTGCGTGCCTTGAGGATTGCGTTATTGCTCGGGTCGTGCTGGGGATGGCTTGTCGTCGGGATTAACGGGTCGTCAATACTGGCTTTTGGCACCCGACACGCCCTGAACGCGATCGGTTGGAAAGATGTCGATGCTCAGAGGGGACGATGTGCGAACGGCGTCGAGGGGCTCTTGTTGTTGGGGTCATGCGCGTTCGAGATGGCCTCATGGAGACCTTGTCCTCACGCTTGGAGCTGGTGAAGCATCATTCAGGTCAGGCGCTGCTTGGCTCGACGATCCTTTCGACTCTAAAGGGCGCTCCTGTTCTCCGGTCGTCTCGTTTGGGGTCGCTCGATGTTGGTGATTGCTGTCGACGCGTAGAATTGAGAATGTCGGCGAGGAGCAGGTAGGCTGTTGAACCTGTCGCGCTCTGATTGCAGCGCTAACCGTTGAAGATGCTGATGCTGATGCTGCTCGCGTGTGAGGCATTCGCAGGATGTTGAACATTGCATTTGTGTGTGGCGAAATGAATGAGGAACGATGATTGCTGTGGCTGAAGGTTCTTGCAAGCTTGAGATGCCCAAGGCAAATGACGTCTTTGTGAAAGAATCCGCACGCGAAGCACCCTGCCGACTAGCGCTTCTGGAGCAGCCTGGCCGTCCACTGTAGCTTGATTGCTCTTCCTGTGAAGACCCCGCCTGCTCTTGCGATGGCTCAGGAGCAGCGTTTCTCAGCGGGGGAGCAATTTGAATAGTGGGCCAGTTAGCGCGGTGTCCGCTGTACTGGCTCACTGTGAATTATAGCTTACCACGTCAGATTTGAGCATGCGCTCAGTGAGAAAGTCCCTCTCGAGCCGATTTAATCGCTGGAAATATTATTCTATGACTAAACTGTTCTCAAACCCATCAGATGTCTTTATGGGCACTTTTGCAGTTGTGTTCTTTCAATTCCGTGACTGTCTCTCATCAGCACGGTAACTCCAAGGCAGATCACTCGCTTTGACTTCTTGATCTCAGGCGGGGTCTAACCATCCAAAACTTGGCGGGGCGCATTCAGTGTAACGACCAGCGAATTGCACCAAAGTGAGCATGAGAATGAGGTCTTAGAAGACATTCTATTCTTTGAGATCAAAGTGCCGAAGCGAGACTAATTTAGCAGCTCGGCCTCAATTGATAGCGCTTGAGAGAGATAACCAGCAGTAGCTGCGCCCTGAGTCATGCTCCTCTTAGCTTTTCAGTATGGCACAGCTACCCTAGATCAATTTCCTGGTCTGGCAATTTATCACAACCGCAACCCCCGCGCTACCTCAACGCAAGGAAATAAACAGATTCTTCAGTCAATATCGCTACATGGCTTGTGAGCCGATTGCCCCGTGCACTGTGGCGCTTAAATTTGTGTTTTCTGCGAAGGTGAAGGCTTTTATGGATGCTTGTTTTTGTGGGTGGAACCGAACCACCGAAATGCGCGTATAACGCATCGTAGTCCTCCATCCAACTGTGAAAGTCACTGCAGTTATACGACCACAAATCAAATACAACAAAGTGCGTCACAGCTTATGATTCATTTATCTCAGATCAATTAAAAGTATCCTTCATTGGCGCGTTGCCCTCAAGCTGACCTGACCTACGGTGATCCATCCCGGCGCCTAAATCGTCTTCAAGGTCGGACTGAGTCCCGCAACGTTAGCGCCAGGTATCCAAGATTGAGTTCCGATCGATTGAAACACTCCGGCCGAATCACAAGGGGAGGCGACACTCAATGTGGCAATACCGAGAAGCTTAAGCCGATTAAACTCTACGCAACTTGTCGGCCCTATTCAGAATCAGTCCACAACACCGTGGTCGTGATCCAGACTCCAATCTTTTACCCGCGTAAGCACAAACCCCACTAAAACATCACCTTCAATCGCGTTCTGCTTTACATCTCAAAGACAAAGTTCTTGGTACAAGACATCGCGACAATAGGGGTTCCTGATTCCATGCCCGAGGCAGGGACAAGAACTCATGCGACTCGAGAGGGAGAAGTACCAGCGGCAATTAAGAAACAGCAAAGCACTTGAGCCAGAGCGTTCTGCCCGACAATGGACAATGTCGCTCTCAACGCCGTCGGCAGCTTGATATGTTTTACTACTACTTGCGCATTTACTACCTGGTCAATTGATTTGACATAAAACACCGAGGCTTTTCCCCATCTGTGAACTCAGGCTCAGGTCCTCCACTTGTGTCAGCCCGTGGCATTTATGGCAGAATTTGGCAGACACAATTGTCAAGAAGGTCGAGTCTGAAGAGAGCATCCCTGTGATATACACGCAATTCGCAAAGGTACTGCAATTCATGTCACAAAAATGACCCATGCTCTGCGTGCGAGGAATGTTCAATTGGTCGCTCCGAATTTAACAGTTCTCTGTGTCGTCTACAAGAGTCTGACTCCTGACTGTTCATTCACGTCGCATCACCATTCATCGACTTTCTGATCGCTTTATTCTACCTGCGGTACATCTACTCTCCTCGTCAAGACCGAGACGCGCAAGTTGCCGCGACAGGAAATCTTCATTCAATTTGCGCGCAACTATTCCCGCACCGATTTATCGCCCAGCCCAATGCCTCTCGATAGTGATTCAATGTCCCTCAAATCACTTCCAACAGCCATGCAAGTAACGAGCAACTACATACAAAGAAGCCAACCCAACCAAGTCTTTCAGGTCTCCCCCCTTGGAGACCACGAAGATGCTGGAAAGGTAGGTGTTTTCACTCCGACACCATCGAGACATCATCTCGTCCCCCCGACAAAGACTCCTCCTCCTCATCTTCCTCCCCATCCACAGTATTATCATCAGCGCCGTCATTACCTCCCTCCTCCACCCCTCGGATCCGATCCAACGTCTTCTGAAACTTCTCCCGATCATCCTCCTCAAGAATCATAGCACAAGCCATAAACCGAACAAACATTTCATCATTCTCATCCCGCGAAACAAGAATCCCCGCGTTCTTTGCAATCCAACCCTCGATACTGCTCACCTGAGCCTCTAGTACCTTGATCTTGGCAGACATGTCGTCGTATTTGACTTTTTCGTTGTGAGCCTCTTGCTTTGCTTTTCCCTCATCCACGTCGTCGATGTATCCCTGGGCTTCCTTGGCCCAATCCGCCCATTTCTTAGGCTGCTGTGAATTAGTACTGTTCTTTAGTTGATAGGATATGGGTGTCGTACGAGTTGTTGCCCTTCGAGTAGTTTGAGCTTGGCGGCGTCTTGTAAATTCTCAGCCACTTCCGTGAAATCTGCCATGCGGTCCCTGCGTTCTTTGTTCTCCCATTCCTGAAACACGAGCAGTTAGTATCAAGAGATGTTATCCTCGAGATCCTTACTTACTTTGAGGAATAGTTCTACAGAGCGCGCGGGCTGCACAAGGTTAGGACGTACCAAAAAAATAGGTTCTGTTAGGGCATCTTACGCTGTCGCATCGGTCCTTTCTCCCATGGCATTGCGGACAGGCCTTTGAGCGCTGGGTCGCTGGCAAGATACACGGCTCAGGATGTCCCTTCAAGGGCACCTTGACCATACGTCTCAGGCATGGAATACAAGGTGTAGTCCCATATTGGGGAGGCGCCACATCGTTCGACTCGTCATCGGCGTTGGAAGGGGGTTGAGGTTCGGGTTCAGGTTCATACTCAGAGCCGGATCCAGGATCAGGAAGGCGATTTACGTCCTCATGCTTGTGTCAGTACAACAATGGGCCGAGATCCAGGGCAACGTGGACTTACACGCGATGCCCGCCGCATTCCCTTTGTAGAGTAGGTTTTGGTGTTGGGCTACAAAGGTCAGGCTTGTAAAGCAATGTTGGAGCGTAGGTAGCATACCTTGGGAGCCATTATGTTCAATTAGAAAGGATGGATGTGGAATGGACATAAGTTTTAGATGTAAAAGGCGATTTGAAGAGTGATGTGAAGGTAGACGTGAGGGTGAAAGACAGAAGATTGAGTAAAAGATTGATGCGTTCCTCTTTTCGCCAACGGAGTATCAAGCGTAAGTACACAAAGCGTCAACCATCGCCTACTTCATCATTCAGTCTTGCATGAGAGGAGGAAAACTAAAAACAAAACTCGAGAAACCGAGCATCGGAGCTCCGTCGAACGGCATTCAGAAACACTCGTCCACGGGTAGGTACTTGCATCCTCGACCAGGTTCTCCATGCTAGTCTTGTTATCTCAATTCGATGGCGGGCGAGTGAAGATTTGCTGCCGCATTTGTTTCAGCCATGTGGGGGATTATGAGATTGCTGAGTGGTCGGCCAAGTCTCTACAGTGCCATTCATCTTGGCTACCTCTGATGCGATGCTGCTTTACGAAGAGTTACATCACCGCCTTGAGAACTGAATAAGGTGTGATGTATATCGTTTTGAAGGCTAAAGGCAGGAGATTTAATAATTATACTAAAGCTAATAGTCTTGTAGCTGTAGATACTGATAAGTTGTTCAGAAGTTCAGAGCCTCAATTAGTGATCAGCGTGTCCCCTACATACGGCTAAACGGAGGACTACCAACATCTCACATCTTCGTTTACGATAATT
Source organism: Fusarium ramigenum (assembly GCA_013186855.1). Classification (NCBI taxonomy): domain Eukaryota; kingdom Fungi; phylum Ascomycota; class Sordariomycetes; order Hypocreales; family Nectriaceae; genus Fusarium; species Fusarium ramigenum. The sequence goes on along the minus strand of JAAOAT010000844.1, from coordinate 2,641 downwards.
CGCATGGTACATAAAAACCCGAAATCCGCGTTGCGTTTCGTTGGGGCGGCATCCTGCCTTCGCGGAAAGATACATTAGTTCTACCACTGGCTTTCATGACCGATATCTCATCATATGTTGGGCGTTGCTTTTGGTTGTGTAACGCCCAGCCATCTTTTCTCAATTCCTCAATTTGGCTGGCACGATACGTATCTCATACAGTCGTGATTGTATTTCACGTGATTTATGGATTGCTTTTCTCGTTGGTAAACTTGAACCTGTGATCATCTGTAATGGAGAGTGGATTTGGAGGCAGACATCTCGCAGGAACACGAAACACAGCCAGATATCCAGTGTCATATGACTACGCTGTCGTAAATGTGTTGTTTACAATTGAGACTTGTAGCTGAGAGCTTAAATGAGCACAGAGAACTCTACACGGTTGGGATTATTGTCAAATGATCCATTTCTCGTGCTTGCTTATTCTGCACAGCACTTGACTTACACACCACTCGATCCGAGGGTACTCACTTGATCTACCCAAGACAGCTTTGTGAATCCCAGCAGTCACTATTAAAGATTCATTCTTTCTGCGGACAGCTAGGCATGAGGTTCAGTACCTGCAGTTCGTGATCTCTGTCCTCACACAGTGCCTCATCAAGCTGCAACACATAGCGCAACAATCCAACAACGACCTCCAAAAGCAAATCAGCCAAGGCTCACAGAAACACAGCGACAAACCGGGTATTCGGAGCTGCCAATCTCCTCCCGTGTCTGCCACGTCGACCAGGGTAATGTACCTTGATCAAAACGGGCTATCACATTGCAGCGAAACTAACCAAGTGCTGACTCCCTCATGTCTCAGCCCAGCCTGTACGCATCGTATCTCACTCCCCAGCGCAAGTACCCGTTCACAAACGCGCGCTTGCATGGCCGATCTCACACCCTCCCCTGGAATAACACTGCACACACCAGCTAAGCTTCCTAGCCCGCCCGTCAACGTCGAAAACGGATTGAACGTCTCGGATCCTCCCGTTCAAACAGAAGACGCGCAAGATTTGCAACTTTGAGTGCATGTTCGTTCACATCCGTTGATTTGTTGAACGTAAATGATCTAAAAGTGTTGATAATGTAGTCGTGTTATGGCGCAGAGACGGACAGAGCATGCATGCTGCCTAGAGGAGGAGGGAAAAAGCAATTGGGCCAGGGGAACAGAGACGACAAGACTGGTTTAGGTCTTTGCAGAATTATCTTGCGCTTGAGTCTCAATTAATGTTCATTTACTTACTTCTACTTGCCACTTGTCGTGATTCCGCTTTCTATTTTTTATATCTTATTTACTGTTAATAAGCAAAGTTCTTCTCACGTTACTTACCATCCTTGATACTTTACACAGAATTCGGAATTTAGGCCATCATGAATGACAACAGGAAGACCGCAGCTACACCCTCCGACAAGTTCAGCGTAAGCTATCCCCCACTCTGACCTCCAATTGCCTTACTAACCAGTCTAGTGTTTTTTCCAGACAGATGCTTCCAAACCCAAGCCCAAGGCTCCTCGGCCCAAGCCCAAGGTTGACAAGCTCGCCGAGCCCAAGCCAGCGAGGGCCAGTAAAACGCCTCTCAAGGCCAAAAGTCCTGTGGTGATTGAAGACTCGGATGGTTCTGGGGATGAAGAGGCGATGGAATCGCAGGCTGTCACGCCTGTCAGACGCCTGATCCGCACCAAGCGTGCTGCAACACAGGACCTCACGCCTGCGACCAAACGGCTCAAGAGCATTGAGCTCCTGGTGGAGTCTACATTTGAAGACGAGCCGACCGGTGAAGCGAGCCCTGATCTCACTACTCGTAGCCCTGCGCCCCAGCGCCATGCGGTTGCTTGTCGAGAGTGTATCGAGAAGTGGAGGACTAACCCATCGTGGGTTTGCGAGATGGCCGAGTCTGGCAGTAAGTCTTAGCTTTATCGACACCTAAGCTTGTGCTAAGTATTGCAGAGAGGCCTTGTCTCAGTTGTGAGGCTGATGGAGTCGAATGCTCTGACGTAAGTATAACTCGTAAATAGAATGACTTTACTGATGTATGCAGGATATGCTTGAGGAATCTCGCATAGACGTCCAGAGAGTCCACGAGATGGCGCACCGCCATAGACTGGGTCTTGCCGTGGTATGTCAAAACCTCTCCCCTCTCTTTCCACAGTATCTAACCTGACCCAGAACCCAGAAGAGTGGCGCACAGGTCTCAGCGGCGTGTTATCAAGCCTCCAGACGTTCAACGCCTGGCAAAGAGCAAGGGCGGCCTCCCTACAAGTGAAGAGGGTCGCCGCCGAGGTAGAGCGTCACATGAGAGAGGAGAGGGCTGAGAATAAAGCTCTGAAGGAGGCTCTGGAAGAGGAGAAGGGCCTGAGGGAGAAGCTTGAGGGTCAGGTTAAAGCTATGCAGAAACAACTTAACGGCCTTGGAGGTGCTAAAGATGGGGAGGATGAGGATGGTTGGGAGGATGATGTTGATGATGAAGGTGCTGAGGAGGGTGATGGTGAGGATCAGAATGATGATAGCGAGGGGTAGAGGCGGTTATTCTTTTTATTTTATTCTTTCTCTATTATCCCTTTTCTTCGGTCCCTTTATAGGCTCTCATTGTTTAGCTTATTGTTTCTTAATCTGGGT
>JAAOAT010000843.1:0-26611 GCA_013186855.1 Fusarium ramigenum | reverse complement strand
CCCCTTCCCCAACCCAAAGTACCCTAACTAACATCACATTCACAGTTACGGCGCCAACTTTATGGGCTGGTTCTTCGGCGCCTTCTCAAACACCCATCTCTGCCAAATACTCGATCTCGGGTCAATGCTCACGCTCGGCGCTGTTCTACAAGTCATCGCCCACGCGCTCCGTTCATGGAAACCCCCCTTTCCGCTGCTCACTATCACATTCTGGCTTGCGAGTTTGGGGCAGGCGTATCAGGATACACATGGGAATACGTTTGTTTCTGGGGTGAAGGGGTCGCATCGCTGGTTGGCGTTTATTCATGCGATGTATATGGCTGGATGTCTTGTTGGACCTTTTGTGGCGACGGGTGTTGCGTCGGCGGGGAGGACGTCGAGATGGTATCTTTTCTACACGTTCCCACTCGGTATTGGTGTTTTGAACGTCGCGTTCGTGGTATACGCGTTTTGGGATACTTTGAGGTTGAAGAGGAAGCAAGCGCCGACCGAACGCACGCTGGAAGCTGATGAGTCCCCGGCGTCAAGAAATGATGATGCATTCTCGTTGATGAAGGAGACGTTGAAGAACAAAAACGTCTGGCTCATTAGTCTCTTCTTCTTTTTCTTCCTCGGCGCAACGCTTACAGCTAGTGGATGGGTCGTCGAGTACTTGGTCGAGGTTCGCAACGGGGACATAAATCAGATGGGTTTTGTACCAGCTGGCTTCAGTGGAGGGTCATTACTTGGGAGACTGTTCCTCGCTGAACCTACACACCGGTTTGGAGTTCGTCCGATGATATTTGCCTTCACGATTCTCAGCATCGGGCTGCAAGTTTTATTTTGGCTGTGAGTCTTCATTCTTGATGCCAACGGTCAAGCTGACACTTGCAGGGTTCCCAACATCATCGCTGCTTCCATCGCCATCAGTCTACTCGGCTTCTTCATGGGCCCATACTTTGCCACAGCAAGTTCGCTCCCCATCCTCAAAGTGCGCAACTAATCAGACCAGGGTATTTCCGTTGGCTCGAAACTGTTCAATCCCCGTATTCAATCAACAGCTTTGGCATTTGTCTTTGTATTCGCGCAGCTTGGAGGTTGTCTGTTCCCCATTATCACTGGTCTCATCGCCGCCAGCGCCGGAGTCTCAATTCTTCAGCCTGTTCTTTGTGCACTCTTGGTCGCTACGAGCGTTTCTTGGCTGTTTGTTCCGATGCCCAAAGAGGGTGACAATCCGACGCTGCACCAGGAGTAATCCGGGCTTGTTGTGTCCTGGAAGAGAGAGCGATACCTGCCTCGAATGCAATACCTTGAGTGATGATGAAGAAGAGGTTTTAAGTTTATATGGGGGAGAGGATCTGGATGAAATAAAGAAGGGGGTGCAGTGGCAAGGGGGCATCACAAAGACGCGAGGAGCTGGTCAGCCCTGCTGAAGAAGCATAAAATATCATCGAGGGACTCATTCTATCTATACAGCATAATGTTCGCTTGCTCGCTCAGTATAACTCTGATTAAACCAATTTGCCCCATCACATCCTCTTCTGAAAGAATAACTCAATACCAAGTCGGCTTCCTTCTCCGCTCCCCGAATCTATCCATGTTTTATTGTATTGGTAGTGATGCCTAATAACTGCAAGAAAGAGTACGAGATAAGCCTGATATTAAAGAAGAATTCATCCGCCGATCCCGTGTGGTACGGACGAATTGATCGTATCAATGATTGCTCGGAGTGGCTTCAACCAAAATTTCCCACCATAGTCTTTGGTCAGAGGGAGGGGGTAGAAATAATCGATTTCCTTCCAGAAAGCTTGTTAACCGATATTCAAATCCAGAAGATGAAACTTACCAAAAGCCACGTCGGTTCAATAACAGTACGACGATCCATGTACCGGAAGCCAGTAGGCTCAATCTTGTGATACACAACCCACTCCCAATCCCCGCCACCAAGAGGGCTATTGGGATGAATCCAAACATGATAGCCCTCCTTCAGTGTTCGATACTGGTCAGATCGATGAGAGTCGTCCCTGATCGCAGCGTGGAGAAAGAACCCTTTGGCGATGGCTTTGCGGATCTTGACGTCGTAGTCTTTGTCATTCGGGGTAAGAACTGAGATCTCAGAAACGTCGAGTTTTGCTTTGCACCATTTGACCAAATCCTTTTGTAGAACCAACGCCTCTTCTAGTGCCTCAGAACTCAGGAACGTTTCATTGCACCAGGTAGCTAGCTCCTGAGTTGACATGCTGCGCTTTGTGCGTAAATAGGCGTGTAGAGTGTTGAGCTCCGTCATGTGGTCCGACAAGGGAGCTGTGAATTGACCGTGTGGCGAATGCGGCCTCAGGAAGATGGGGTTCTTCACGCTCGCGAGAGCAGCGATGTCGATGAGTTCAGACAGGCAGCCTAGCTCGATGGCCTCATTGAATGCGTTGTACCAGGTGAGATCGATGGGAAGCGTAGCGGCGACCTTGCCAGCTGGAGTGATGATCCCGACTTCATCAATGAGATTCCTGCGTAAGATGTTTAGAAGAGGAGGAAGAAATGCGATGTCCGAATGCTTACATCGCGTTGACGTCCTTTATCCCCCGGAGATATACTTCTTCACTCGCAGGATCGAGGAAGTTGAAAGTACCAATAGAGTTGATCCCTGCACTCTTCAAAGCTAAAATGGCCGCTGGGAAGCAGTCTTTCAGGTAACTGGTATACGAGGTCTCGTGCAACGCATCATACATCTCCCTCGTGTATAGGCGGAAACATAGCCCTGGTCTACCTCCTCCGGCGCATGCAGTTCTGAGATCGGCGGATGGTTTGGAGATTGGCCAAGGTTGGATGGTGGCGATTCTAACGCGAGGATTATAGACTGACTGCATCTCGAAACCACAGTCTACAGCAAACATCAGCTTGTCGCCACCGATGAGGATAGCTATTGACTTACCAACGACATAGACAATGCCTTCGACAGTATTACTACTCTCGGCGAAGTTGGTGGTAATAACACACCTACTCTTGTCTCTAGAACGAAGGGCTTTCGCCTTTTCTGCCTTAGATAGTTTCCCATACAATGGGAAAGTCTCCATATCTGGGATCGCGCCACGCAGCTTCGCGACCACACGGTCAACATGGATGTCAGTTGCCAAGAAGACAAGGATATCACCTGGGGATTGGTCCTGATGGATTTGATTCACCGTCTGACAAGCCGTCTCGCAATAGTCAGCCACAGCTTCAATTACGTGCTGGACGCCAACCGGGAATGAAGACCCTCCGATAGTGAGGCCATGCGGAACGTCGAAGTAAAGAGCGAATTTTTCGAAGTATTTTGTTGACATGATGACGACTTGGAGGTCGAAGCGGAGACCGATGGCTTTCTTGAGTAGAGGAAGAAGACGATCGACGTTACTTGTTGGCTCGTAGAAATCGAGGACGAGGCATGACTGGAAAGATGAGTTAGCCCCTAGACAAATCGAAGGTGTCATACTCGAACACCTACATAGCCGGCCATGGTAGGATTGTCACCGATTAGCTGGAGAAGCATGCCCTCTGTCACAAACCTCAACCGCGTCTTGTCGCTGGTCTTGTTGTACTTCCGATACTGAACACCAACCTGTTCACCGAACGTAACGTCAAGCTCTGCTGCGACGCGCTGACCCAACTCTCTGGTTGCGACATTGTCAGGTTGGGTGCAAAGAACCTGTAGGTCTTTGAAGAGTTCGAGGTACATGACTCGCTTGGTGAGCTGTATCGAGTCTGCAGAGCTTTCAGGGTTAACGACCACCACCTGCACTTGATCAGTCACGAATCGCAATAGAAGGAGGATGTTTGTAGTTGTAGTTGTAGTTGTAGTTACCTGGCTATCCATGTAAAGTTGGAGGAACCTGTTGAAACCCTCTTTCTGCATGATGGGCAAATGGCAATACTGCTTCAGTGTTTCGAAGTAGCTGGGAGATCGGTTCACGCCAGGGCGAAGGGGATTCGGTTTCGCAAGTTCACATCCGAGGACAGTCATGTACATAATTTCCTCCGTGGTCTCGTCGTCCATGATTGAGAGTAAGGTCTTCTTGGAGCTTATTGTGATGGTAATTGATTGTGATAGTGATTGATTGTGATGGTAATTGATTGTGATAGTGATAGACTGTGATAGTGATTGACTGTGGTACTGATTGATTGTGTTAGCGATTGTTGGTGTTAGCAATTGATTGTGTTATGTTGAGATTCGAGAGACACGAGACTTGCCTTGTAAGCTCGAGTGAGCTGTGCTCCTGCGAGTGCGCACCCACTCGCTGTGTGGAAGTGGAAGGAGTTGAGGTGAACATGGAAATGCCAGCCCCGACCTTGCTTACCTGCCAAACCCGTCGTGGACTTTCCGTGGTAGGTAGCGATCTTGGACTTGCCGAGAATTGCATCAAATCTCAAGGTAAACAAACCTTCTGGGTTGTTAGATGGCGCTATATTCTCTTCTTCACAAACAATCAAGCTCTCAATCGTCCAACTTTTCCCAACCAAGCATCCACTCCAGCCTTCATCTTGTAGGAATATTTCTTTGCACTTGCAACGATTCACTGCAGCACTTAAAATCATGGACACCCAAGGCCCATCCCGCGGCTTCGTCTCCATCAGTCAAGAGGCCCGAGAAGCCAGTGGGTGGGCCAGAGTCCCGCGAACTTGCTGACTTCTACTGTCGAGCATGGCACTTTGAGGAGCGGAAAATCGTTGAGTACGCACAAAATCCGACACCTATCCCTTCGCAGCTTTCCGAGGAAGAACACGACGAGTCTCGGGATACTGAAGGGTCTGGGAAACAATGTACGGACGTCACTTGGTCGGGAGAGCTTTTCAGTGTCTGGAGAAGAACAGCCTCTCGTTGAACGTTGATTGCTTTACGGTCATACTGTAAGCAATGGTGATAGCACACTCCCCTGTACATATATAGCGAAAAGGCTTAAAGCTCACGTCATAGGAAAAAGGTATGAATAAATAGCGTTGCGAGATTTATTGCGTACTAGTGATAGCCTTTATCTGCGATTGCCCGTTACAAATGAACGACTTGGTCATCATGCTACAAGCTACAACGGACTCCAGGCCGCCAGAACATTGAATCCAACAGGTTACGCTACACCATTTACCCAGACCTTTGCTATGAGACATCAGGTAACGCCATGTGACAAGGGTAAGCCTTGATGCAAAGTTAGCTGTGGCTTTTCGAGGTCATGAGGAGAGATGAACGAACCATTAAATCTGGGGCGGCATCTGGAGCCAAACTCCAAGTAGAGATACTCGTCGAGTACATCCAACATATTCATGATTCACTGCCGATGGCGACCGAGAGTAGTGTCGAAGATCTCCCGCTCTCTCTTCATAGATCCTGCCACGATCAGATCTGACAATTCATCCGCGTCACGAGGACCAACGTTCTCAAGTTGACCTTTGGCCACATAGCGGGAGAAGAGGAGATCTACAGGAAGTTCAAACAAACTCGCCTCGCTACCCTCACCGCAGTGAAGTTCCATGGCATCAATGGCCTTGCGGATGTTCTGGAGATCAAGCGTGGTCACACTGTAGACATCAAAGCCGCGCTCCTTCGTAGTGTAAGGACCTTCCGTCGGGGAGTCTTGGACGACCTTGGCTAGCTGTAGCATCACAAAGATCAGATGTCTCGGGTCGAGAAGGTAGTTCCCGAGTCTGTCCCGCTGTTCCTGATAGAGGGGATCGTTGGGGCTCAAGTCGTGAGCCTTGACGCAGCGTGGAGGGGCTTCGTTCGTGCAGTGACTTGCGAAGATTTCGGAGATGGGAGTGGACAAAGGTCCTGTGCAGGACTGCATAACGCCGCGGAGTTGCTTGAGTGGTTCAACCCCATCAGGGATCGGGGGCATCTTCCAAGGGCGTCGGTCATCAGTGCGGCAGATGACAGCATACTGAAGGATCAGAGTAAGGTTGTTTGTACCCTCCATTTCGAAAACTGGGTGTGTCATGAGGCGGCAAAGCTCAATGCTGAAGGTATGGCCCCAGATCGGATCGTGAGTCTGAGCGCGAAGGCCACGGACAGGCGAAAAAATGCAGATCGGGTTCTCATCACACTTGCGCTTGCAAATCTTGAAGAGGAACGCGAAATGGGCTTGTGTACCAAACTCGTACGTGATAGCTTCGGGGACAAGGCACGATGGGTAGGCCGAGGCGTCGGTGAGGTCGGCTTCAGTGGGATACCCGACCCTGCGCAGACGAGCCTCGGGGGGCAGGTCGATAAGCATTGCCATAAGCTCGTTCATTGTAGACGGCGAAAACGAGGGCCAGGACCTGACGGAAGAAGACGGTGAGGGTGAATGAGAAAGTAAAGATGTGGAAGTAAAAGGGATCGACGGTGTAAATGAAGATGAGGGAGCAAGTGAGGAGGATATATGAGACTGTGATGAAGGGATGAGAAGTGAGAGAATCTCTGAAAAAGATGCCAGGCAACCAAAAAGAGCGAGCTCTACGCGTCTGGTGGTACAGACATGTCCTGTGACGTCGCTGGAGCAAACAAATGGCTGACGCCCGTGGGCGAGCTGCAGCGGAAGTGAGATTTAGCCGTAGATGATCCGGCCCACCCCCCTCCCACGATAACAAACAACTTTCGTACCTCAAAGGAGGCGAGAAGTTTAGGACAGTTATCCGAAGTGATGAAGAGCATTGGGTAATTGATTCTAAAGTATGGAAATACTTAGGTAAGGTTAGTGAATCTTGGTAAATCTTCAGACCAGTTGATTTGGGCAGCGTATCTCAAACTCCAGAAGTTTCATCAGGAACTAGAGACTCCCTCATCCGTGATCCGAGCAAAGTGTTTGATGAGACCAGCCAGGAGTATCTAGGGATAGAGATCATCGCGAGGACAAGAACACGGACGAGATCATTATCTTGTGACTTCGTATATCCCTCCGAGGGTCGATGCAACTTGCCGCCGACTGACCACTTAGAGGGCTGTGTCACCTTGATTCCCAGCACATCAACTGCACGAAACTTCTCCAACAAGTATCCAGACTGCCCCGTAGACGACTCCAAGCAGACTTTGATGGAGTCGCAAAAGTACGCTAAGGGCTTTGTGCGTGGTTTGTGAAGGAAAAGCCTGAGAGAAGGATAAGCAAGCTATAGGCTTTCCTAAATCATTTCACTCACTCACTATCCTTGAAATCATAAAACAAAAACAGCATGTATATTAAGATACCAGGGGTTCGAACCCGCGATCCATCAAAAAGAAGTAGTGGCGTCTTAGGCAGAGCCCTCGGTCCGCAAGCGTCCAATGCTTCTACGGAGAAAGCATCAGCGGCTTCACCGCTGTACCACCCTAGCGTGTGGTTCGCCTAACCACTACCCCCGTGAGATTGGTTTGAAACTTTGGTATATAAACCCTAAGAAGTCCAGCCTGATCAGAGTACTGTCGCTTGGCTACACGCAAGATATTTACCATTTTGAAAAGAGCCGCGCAGGCGGATTGTCTTATCATGTCCAAACGAGTGAGACGCTAGCTAAGAAGTGTGTTTATTTCACAAGATAAGTGTTTTCTAACCAACGATCTCCGAATGTACAAGACTACTCAAAGGAATAGCGGCTTTGTGCAGAACATCTGTTACACAAGACAGGCAGTGCCTCGACAATTTCGACAACCTTTCGCTTCTTGGGTTCCAACATTGCGTTGGATGGGTGATCTTCAGTCCTGAACCGTTTCAGATGCCTGGTCAGTAAAAGACTTGTGGATTTGAGTGAAGCTTAATGATATGCAGTTTCTGGGAGACAGTGGACGAATGATTGTCTTCTTGACAAATTCTTGTCTCAATCTGAGTCTTTGGTGACAGAGTGAGCAATGAGTGGGCTTGTGGGTAAGTAACACAAGACCCACTCCAAGGGACTGCCAACTCCCGACTGCTCTGCTTTTGTTTACCCAAGCGCAATTCTGAGGATCGTTGAGCACCGCACGGGCCATGCAACAGTCCTTCAGGCCATGCTTCATGATCTCTTGTGTTGCTTCTCTTCCAACTCCACCTCAGTTCAAGCCTCAACAACAACAACAATGTCAGTACCTCCAACAGCTTCTTCCCTTGACAGCACCACAACGCGCGAGATATCATCGGACAGCTACTAACATTCTTAGTTATTGTAACGCTTTTTTGACCCCTCGTATCTGTTTTCGCCGATGCTATGTGAGTTTCCCATCCTCCTACTCATCTCCAACCCCGAGATCCTTATTTTCAGCCTCGCGTTGAACCCCTTCACCTCCCAAACTTTCTTTCTTCTCATCCTACACATTCGCAAACTTACTGAGGCTTGAATCTCTTGCTGACAACTTCAGGTCCACCGCTCGCTACAGTTGCGGGCCATGCCTCAGGTACGCCATGGACTGGTCCCCGAGCAAGTCCCCGCGGGCAACCAAGGAGTTTCCTCGACTTTGCAACGGAGAATGTAGGTTTAGCATACCCTATAGCTGCTATGTTTGCGCTGATTCCCTATTAGACGACGCTGAGGAACACCCCTGCGACACTTGTGATGATGATCACGTTGTATGCTACCCTGTGAGTACTTCCCCTGTCCACCGCTGCTACTCTGATACTAACCTCATCCAGGGAAATGAGCGGATGGGAGATCTGCTTCACCGCTTGATCAAGCACATCAAGGCCAATGCTCATCTCAGTAAGACGGCGTACGAATCTGACGCCAAGACTATTCGCCTTCGTAAGAAGGCCAACCGAGCTCTCGCATCGGACTTCGATGCACACGACCTGGCGTATCCGGAGGACCGTCGCGCTGAGCAACAGGACGCCATTGCCATCAACACCCTCGCCTGTTTGATCGACATCAGCAACAGTCAGCGCATCCAAGCCCAGTGCGCCATCGTCAGTACTGGCTCCAATTCTCCCTCGGCCCCCCAGATGCCCGCCCGCTGTGGTCCCGAGAAGATGCCTGCGGAGTGTCTTGGAGAACTGAGTTCTGATTCTGAGGATGGGGAGAACTAAAATCCGGCAATATGATTACCTGGTAATTACGTGGTTACGATGTGGTATGGGATCAGGAATGTGTTGTACCCCAGCGATGGTGTAAGGGGGCTATAGGAATTGGGTCAGATCAAATTGTGCAGGGTGGTAACCCTAGATTAGGCTCTGATAGTTAATTCACACGTACCAAAGCCATGCAATAGTTACTTCGGAAACCTTACCACATGAGGTAGAATGACACTTTATCGAGCCGCTTTCTCATCTTTGTGAGATTTTGCTCTGGGTTCCCTCATTCAATTCTAGGTCGTGCCGAGATGCCCTGAACTCGTTGAACAGCCGCATATATCACTGAGTTCACAAGCCAATTTGGGACAACCATGTCGATTTCCACCAAGTGCTATCTACTGATCTAAGCTCTCGGCCACAAGTCTCAACTCCAAATACCACATCCAGCTCACAGCCTACTCACAACTTCCACCGATCGTCTAAAACACCAGACACGTAGGACGAAGGTCATCGTGAATCAGCGTCCTTGTCAACCAAATAACCCCCCAATCAGTTGTGTTCAATACTGGAAACGGCCGAATAAGAAAATGCCTGCGATGTCTTGAGCGAACTCCACCCACGCTGAGACCTTGAGGACCAAGGAGAGGGTCGCCCCAGAGGCACTGGCGAGTGGACTGGCTGGTCCTCCGTGAGGGTCCCAGACGCTGTTTGGGCCTCGCACAGCAATGTCATGGACCTTGACTTCAGAATTCTGAACGCCCATCATGTCGTTAAGCTGCAACAGTGACGGAGCGATGTATGAAGCGACGACCATGATCAAGGCAAATGCCGCAACCAAGATAAGCTTACGCAAGAACAGGAAGACCCAAAACCACTTTGATTGTCTTTGGGAGACGCCCCGGCCACCCGACTGGTGTTGTGCCTTAAGATCTTCGATCTCGCTCTACAGGATCAGGAGCCTCTCGTCCTGGAGACATGACCACGGGCGGCATGAGGGGTTGGTACCGAGGGGGGCGCATTATGACATCGGTGGAAGTGGGATAATCTTCTAATGTCATCAGTCAAAGTCTCTTCTATCTTGGGGCGAAGCAGTCTTACTACTGAAAGAAGGAACGGCAGGGCCCTAGCATATGTTGGCTTCATCAAGAAACATTGCGACGGTGTCGGGGTCTCTGCCGAATGTCAGTTTGACTCTGCGGTTCAAGCTTATGGATATGCAATTACCGTGAGAGGGTACAGTGCGATCTTCAGGAGTCGCCACTTGGTGAAGTTGATCCTTCACGACACGGTTCTCAGGCTGTGCAGAAGCGTGAATGGAGTCTCATTGAGCTACCTGAGCTTAATCTAGGGTTACCACCCTGCACATCTTGATCTGATATGTTAGCAAATTACCGCAACATAGTTGTTGATGGTCTTACAGTTTGCGGACGTGTCGCGTCTGTTGATTGATTGATTGATACTTAAAGCTTATGACGTCTCGGCGAGACATATCAAGCCACCAAATGTCTTCAGGAGTTGATGGCTTTTACTCTCCATGGTCACAGTGCTTTGAAAGGACGCGGAGGCTTTGGATGGATGAGGTTCAAAGGAAGTGGAAGGTCAGGGTATCGATGTCTAAGTTGTGGACTAGAAGTGTTATTTGCAGTTGAGACTTGCGGCAGAGACCTTTTTCCGGCAGAGAGAACCTAGTGGAAGGTCGGATTGGGTAAGGAAAGAGATGAGAAGTCCGACCTCGACCTTGCGTGGGGGAAAGAGATCCCAGCCCTTGCTTGAATGATGATGGATAACAGTTTTCCTTGAGAGAAGTCGGGTTGGATGTGAACGCGGTTTGCAAAAGAAAGCGGGGGTTTTTTGCTGCCAAATTGAGCCCTAAAAATGAGGGTACCCTCCGTGATGTTCTGTTACCCCAAGACAGACCCACAATTTGCTCACATCCTCTCAGGCGTTCACCAGACTTGATTGAAGTGGGGCGGAAATGCATCCTCACTTCATGTCTTGCAGGGTAGGTCAGAGGCTCAAGCGCTCATCAAAAGACTCATGGTTTTATAGAGAATGTGCACGGGCAAGTTGTCCTGTTGTAGAAAGATTAAGTGGCTTCCTGCGTCTGCTATGCGATAACATCGTTGATGATCGGTTTATCACGGAACTGGCAATTCTAGGTTCATTACTATCTCTAAGTTGGAGCAAGACAATGCAGATTGTGCATTGAGACAACCGTGAAATAAACGTCTGTTCTTGTTAACATGATACATTTGTTGGAATAGCGAGTAACTTCAAAACAAAGGGCAATTGAATACTTGTATCATTGAATACTGATAGAAGAATGTGAATATTTCTCCAGTGATACACATTGGTTTATGATCTGCAGTGGACACTCCCGGTGAACTAAAACAGAACAGGGGAGACCCTGTCGTTTTCCACCAATCATCTTACACAGCCAACACGCGAGATAAACTCAAATCACTCCTGGATGCATTGTGAATTTGTGATACGGCATGTTCATGGACCCGTAATTCTCCATCGAAGAATACACGCCTCTATGCTTCTTTTACACTGTCTACAGCCCATGGACACTTCACTGTCAGCCTTTGGTGACGGCTTCAGGCACTGTTCCTTCACTGTCGAAATGTGGAGACGTGGCGCACTGTCTTTGTTGTTTTGGGTACCTACGCTAGTTCTCCAGCGCTCTCAGCGCCCTACAGCCCGGTCATTGAATGATTTCGTGTACCAGTGAACCAGACATCATCAATTCACTTCAAGGCTGCTGCCAGCTGCCAAAGGCTGAGCCGCATGGCCAGCAAGTATTTCTTGCAATACTTAAAGATGCGCGTCTTCTTCTTATTCGCACCAACCTTCATCCCGTTGTCATCTGAACCATTCTTCCGAAGTGCATGAAAACATCACCACCATGAGCAACGAAGAGACTCAAAGCGCCTTTGGGAACGACCAGACCTAACCCACCCCTGTAGACGACTAGGAACCAACATTATATCACCAAGGCCTGCCCGGACCCTTCTTGGTGGTCGGCCAGTCGCTCCGCCTTGTCGGCGCCATCGATGGGCAAGGGAATTTCCAAAGTTTAGCTTTGCAAACTTGTTACGGGCTGCCAAGTCATCAACAAAAGGTCAGTTTACGTGACTTGACGGATGGTTCTCAACAGATTGTTCTTATCGAGGGGAGTGACGAGGCCTTGAAGTTGCTTTTGCTTGCTTATGAAGCTGCAGCAAGATTCTGCCGCGATGAGCGGCTTCGGTCGTTTGAGTATGAGGTGGTCGTGGACGATGGAGGGATGGATGATTCTTGAGCTGTTATCGATGGGTAGGTTGACTGAATTCTCCTTGAAGACATGACTGACAGTTTCGGTGATTTAGGTCCCACATCCACTGTCATTGATCCTCCCTTTTGTCGGCGCTGTGACTGAGCGAGTTCATGTACAGAGAACCAACGAGAACACACGGCATTTCCATGAAAAGGAGAGGGAAAGAAGATAAGGGCAGTGGTAGACATCGATCTGGAGTGGGGTGGAGTAATGTGTTTGATGGAGATCAACTGGACAGAATGATTGCCATGCTCATGGTACACTTAGTGTTGGTCACCGCCTGACCGGTCTTTTGTGTAGTGCAGCAAGCATAATAATTGAAAGACTTTGGACATATCTCCTGAAAGAGTTTGGAAACATTCAAAGTGAGACAACAGATCACAGTCTTGACATGTCAGGTCCTTAATCAAAATTTTGAAACTTCAAAAATTGGTCTTGTGCTTGTTTCTGCCGACCAATAATATAGTGAAACTGACAAGGGAATCAAGAGTAAATATGGAAATGGGAAAAGAGTCCTGCAGCGCATTGAACCTGTTTGTGATAAGAAAGTAGCCTGTGCGACACCCTAAGTGCAATCGACCCGAGGTTCAAAAGGCCTGGATGTAGACGGTAACTCACCCATCCTATGACAACCTCTTCCATTTCCGAAAAGAAAAAGGCTATAGAGGGCATGAAAACTCAATTAGAAATGCTATTCAAAGAACGGTTGTCGGCATCCTGCCAAGATCGCTGCGGGGCTGTCGAAACCCAAACCTCTGGCTCAAAACGTTTCATCCTCACTTAAGCGACAACGTTGAGCGACAAACAGGCTAAATCAACGTTTCGCATCGTTTCGTCTTTAGTTTTCGAGCCAATCACACTTTAATCAATTGCAACCATATTTCTAAGCTTCAAACGGTTCCTATTAATAGTAGAAACAGAACCGTTTCAGTGACGATAAGACGGAGCTGTGTGCTGGAAACAGAAGAGCTTCAGACGAGAATGTTTAAGCGACCGTTTCTTGAGTCCAGATGGGGACGCGAAATGGTCGCGTGCTGGAATTAGAAGTTAGGTGGGTGGGAAAGGCCTGGTTTCTGGCTCTCTCTCGAGGTTGGGAGTTTGAGGTTATTTATGTATTCCTTGGCTTCACTGGCGTGAGGAGTATAAATATTGGACTGTATTCGGCTTCTTACTGACTTTCATCATCTTATACAGTCTTCATTCAACAGCATCGTTCGCAAGTTTACTTTCTTGATACCCAGTACGAACACATTTCAAAATGCCTCTTCTTCGAAACATCCACAACCGACGAACAACACGTCAAAGACACATCAACCCCCATCGAATCCTCACCACAAGTCTTCTCCTCCCTGCCCTCGCTTTAGCCGACGATGAGCCTACATCCTCAACAGATCAAGTCTCCGAACCATTTGTCGACCAAGTCACAGGTCTCACAATGGAGCGCTTCTTCGGTGCCCGGACCTCTTTCACATTTGCCCTCGCCTTACCTGAATCAGCACCTGCGAACGGAACTGCCGGTTCGTTCATCGGACAACTACAATTTCCGCTGGCCAACGGCGAGGGATGGGGTGCCGCTGGGTTGACGGGAGATATGGAAGGTAACTTCATCCTCGCTGCATGGCCTGATGGAAAAGGAGGTGTCATGGCTTCGTTTCGACAAGCGATCGATGAGGATAACCCTGCGGAAGTCAAGGGAAACTTCAAAGTCAGACCGATACCAGATGGCGTCTTAGTCAACGATACATCGTTATTGTACACATTCCTCTGTGAGAACTGTCTCGACAGCACGTTAGGTCTCGGTCCAGAAGCTGCTGTTGGTAACGCGGTGATGGGCTGGGCGTTGTCTGAGAGGCCTCCACGGGGTGACCCTTCAAACCCCGGCGCATTCCTTGGGTTCCACGAAAGGGGCTTCGGTCCCTTCACTGCGCGTCTGGCGCAAGCCAAGACAGCAGGCTTCGATGCCGTTGCAGCTAAGGCGCTGGATCCAGTGGGTGACTCTGGAAGTGCTGTGGCGACGGTACCCAACGCGTTTCTGGACGGCGGCAGTGATGATGACGATAGCGGTGATGAGGGAGCTGGAACAGGAGGTGCTGTCGGAGGTGGGAATGATGTTGATAGTGACTCTGGGGATGAGTCTGGGGATGAAGACGATGACTAGATTCAAAGTAGAGTAGTTAGCATCTGTGTCGCTTTCACATTTGTACATCATGGGTTGAGCCAGCTTTTAGATTTAGCGTCCATCAAACCTTTCGCTCACTACCTTCCCCTTGCGAAGAACTTAGTATCATGAAATTTAGTCGACGAGATTGTGTAGAGATGTCTGCCACAGTACTTTTGCCATTGCTGCTGATTGACCGGTCTTTCTCATGGTGCTAAAGATAACCCAAACACACTGCTGTCAATGCTGGCGTTGAACCCCACACTGTGCTAGCCCACCATTTCGGGCACCTGTGGCAGTTTTTTTCCTTGCGACAAGGTGGGACTGTTGGCTGTCGGACTCTGCCCTTAGCCACCTGTGGCGTTGGTGACAGAAGCTGTTTGCTCACATTCACATCTGCTAAAGTGGAGCTTGTGTCACTTGAGTGCAGGCCACAGCTTCACCACAAAGACCAGTCAATCAATCTCATGCTTTCTTTCCTACACATCCTGCAAAGAGGCCAAAGAACCCGGCGCCGTCTCCCTCAACATTCGCCCGCTATACATCTTCTTTCCAGCATGTCTCAGCAGGAAAACCCCGAAGCGTGCTTCACGAAGGACAACCAGGCTTGCCAATCCCTGCACAAGAAGTTCTCCGAGGCCTATAAATCTACGTGTCGGGCTACCTCGCGCCTTTGCTTGGATATTATGCACCATCGTGACAAGAAGGAACTTACGGAGCGGGCGAACGAGGCAATCTCCACCATCTTGAGCCATCTAACAGACATGCATGAGACTGAAACTGCTCTCTGCGACATTACACGACAACCTTTGCAAGACCAGCAACGCGAAGTCACCGCACTCCAAGAGAAACACGAGGCCGAACTCAAGGCCAAGGATGAAGAGATCAAAGCCCTGAAGGAGTCTGTGAACGATCTGCGCGAGAACCGCCGAGACAAAGACGACATGATCGCCATGACCAAGGAGATGAACAACTTCCTTGTCGGTCAACTCCAGGAACTAAAGGAGCTACACAAGGCTAAGGAGGAGAACATGCGCCTATTGATGGCTGAGCAGAAGAAGCAGGCGGAAACACGACTGATGGCAGCTTCCAGACGCGCAATTCCGGCTCATGCTCGTTTTCCTTGAGGCGCACAAAAAGACTCATGCCGAGCAAGCGACAAGTGTCCGCTATCTCTTAGGATCAAAGCCGATGCTCTGACGGTAAGAGAACTCATGAGAAACGCTGAGAACTTATCATCTAACAATCGAAAGTTGGGAAAGACACTGGACACCAAGAACAATGACATCACTCAACTGAAACAGCAGAGAGGTTCCTCGAAGCCCTAGGTATCGGTCTGGAGGAGGTGGCAGTGCTATTTGGGGGTCAGGAATTGTGATGGGGGCTTTATGGTACATTTCCGTAGAGGATCAAACCAAAGAAATGAGAAAGCTATTGTAACAAATTGGTGTCTTGTCCCCGTCTGTTATCAGTTCATCGCACGAAAACCCTACTTGTTACATATCTCATGAAACCTTGTCGATGCTGTTGTCACTGCCTGGATAGAGAAGACTGCTTAGATGGTTGCAGAGACACACTCACGGTCTGGTTTACTCAGATATGGAATCTGTATCAGATTGGAACACGTAATGCTTCACGATTGGGTTCAGATTTTCGCATCAGATGTAACCGGCTAGAGTTCCGTTGACCTTGAAGACATTCTGTCTCACATCAAGCACACACATTGCAAACAATTATTTTAGAAAGCGATCATGATTATATATTATTGACAATGTCGTATTGTACCATAGCTCACCAGAGGTTGAAGTCCAAGGAGAGAGACGCTTTAAATACCGAAGATGGCAACTAGACAATACCAAGAGATGGTCAGATGCCTCAACATCATTTCAATCCTCGCTCACAACGTGGTCGCATCAAGAGGCCCAAGACAAAAAGCAGCAGCGTTGGCTTCCTCTTGGCTCATCCAGGTGGCTTTTGTCTTCCCAGTCACTGCGGGCTTGTCGTTCTGAGAATAATGCGGATCATCGTCCTTCGACTCGGGTTCATCTTCGACAGGGGAAAGATCCCGGATTCGTACTTGAAAACTATGGCGAAAGCCACCACAATGAGGTGCCACGCCTCGGTCTTGTCCTCGACCGCGGATACACATGGATTGACCCTTCTTCCCGGGATTGGAAGGACACTCTGTCTTTTTTCGTGTTCTGACTTGCAGGTCGCGATACTCGAAGGATCGAGCGTTCAGTTTGCCGGTGCCCAGTGCTCGCCTCTTAGCAGGAGGTCCCTCAATACCCTCCATCTCGTTTGTGTCTTGCGCGACGGTCGTTTCTTCAAGAGTATTGGTTTTCTGAGTTTTGGAGGGGGGTTTCGCCCAGTGGGAATCGCTTCTTGTTGAAAGGGACTTGAAGTTTTTGCGTGACTTCTTCTTTGCCATCGTGATCGCTGGGTGTGCCGTGGTCAGATGTGCGCCAAGGTATGTGTGAGAAGAGGAAGATAAGACGGGTGATGGAGTGATCTTGCAATGTGTTACACGACATCAGTCCGCAGTGAATGGCAGTGCACCGGCCCAGCTGTGTAGTTCTTGGTACCACCACACCCGAAGCTGCACGGACTAACCTACCCCCGAAGCTGCATCTTGTTTTTGTTCCGCTCTCTCTTCTGATTCTGAACTCCTCCTCTTCACATCCCCTCAACCTTCAACCACCAGCCACCGCCCTCAGAACAGCGCGCTCATCATGTCTGACGACTACCTGGACTTGAGTCCTATAGGTAAAAGTCAAGGCAGATTCCAAGTGGCCGAGCAAGTGAATGTCTCATCCACAGCTTCCCGCCGCCCTCATGTGCGTGCATATCTTGTGTATATGTACCCAGATTGGGCAAACACTCTTGACTGGCGATGGGAGACAGCGTGCACCGAAATTTGCGAAGAATATCACGCCAAACATACAAAGAAGGTCCAAGCTCCTGTATTCGACTTTCTGGTCGATCGCGAGGTGTGGGAGACGTTTTGTGAGTTGACTTAGGATTTGGTTTTGCCATAACTAACCACATTTTAGTCAGCGACATAAAGGATAAGATGGCGCCTCAGTCTCTGCTCAAGATCCCGCCATGGCCATTCAGAATAACGCCTCAAATGACCCAAGACAGCCAGCCCTCATCACCCGAGTACATCAAGTATCTGAGAGACATGATGAGAATGAAACGCAAGAGAGCCAAGAGAGACTCTTGGATTTCCGATATCAGCCCGAAAGCCTCTCGTTCCAATGCCTCTTCTTTGTCTGTCCCGCAAGTCCCTTTGCCGGCTTTGAGCCCAAATCCCGATGCCTCGTCAAATGACGCTGTTGCTCCAGCCTCGCAGCCACCATCAACCGTCCCACACGAAATCAACGCCGAAGGACTGGCGACTTCCTTACCGCCAAACCTATCCGAGCAGCAGCAGCGACAGTGGTTCTGGGAACTTGCCGGTGGAAACAGTACATTCAGACCCCCGATCATTGGACCCTTCCAGATGAAGCTCCCGTCACATGTTTCGTTCAACACATGCGTCGTAGGCCTTGGTCTTGAACACTTGAAGAAGATCAATACGGTCTTACTCCCACGAGCTTGTACACTGAAGGTGGAGATCGCAACCGGCAACGATGCCGAACTTGATGTGGTCCTCGCTTTGGGATTTGCTCAAGGGTACGGAGGAAAGCTCGATGATCGGGTTGAGCTGCTACGATTCTGGGGTTGTATGACGGGCTGGCTGTCCGTAGTGTACAAAGCACCCATGCCACTGTATGCCCATCTGCTCTTAACCCTTTGTTCTCCCAGTAGTATCGTCTTCACTGTCTCCGAGGGTCTTGACAATTTGTACGCCAAGCACCGTGAGTTGGTCATGGAGACTCCGGAAGAGCAGGAGTGAGGGTGGGCTGAGTATAGTCTTGGACCGTGATCTTAGCTACGGTAGTATCTTGGAGAGATGCAATAACGAAGGCCTCACATCTGTTCCTGAATAATTGCCACCCCAAGTATGCTGTATCGCGCTCATGGCTCGCCAGTGAGTCCATTTGGTAGTATGAAGTTTCCCATCAACCGCCTCTGAATGTATAAGTCTTGAGAGCGGAATAGGCCAATGTTAAGCTTGTCCTTGCAAATGTAAAGTTACCAGTTCACAACGTGTGGTTCATTGGCGAATACTGTGCTGTAGACATCCCTTGAACAGAACCACCTTTGCCCCGCTTTTCTGCATTCACTGAGGTACCTGCCTGTGGCACGTCGCAGCTCACCCGTGGAACTCTTCACAACAACTCTCACACTTCCGCTCACAATCTCTCTCCACCACAACACGAAATCTACAGAACTCGCGCCGAGCACACGGCCACATATTGAAATGGCCAACGACAACGACAAGAAGAAGCAAGTCCATGGTGACAAGAACATCCCTGGTCCCCTTTTGCACGTATTGCCACACAACGCCTTCAAACATCCCCCGAATGAGAGGGTAGCCCCCGAAATGGACAGAGGCATGGCCGAACGATACATGGAGCAATACATCGACCAGTACGTTGGCCAGCTGGGAGACAACCAGTTGGTCGTGTCCAATTTCGCCGGTCTCCCTGCCGTTCTCTTCCGGGGAGATGATGCGTCTTACATCGCTCAGGTTTCAGAAATCGCACTAGCAATGAAGAAAGACAACCAGATCATAAATTGCAGAGCGGATTCAGGTCGCAAGGGCTTCTCAGGCTTGGTGTGGTTGATCGACTACGAGACGCTCGAGGATGAAGACGCCAAAACCAAGTCCAAGCCGCTAGACGTCGTGGTCAAAGAGGAAGAAACCTGACAGTGCTGTTCATGTTCAAGGTGAGTTTAATGTCGGCCCTCGGTCGGGAGAGCGTGTGGTTGTTGAGTTCCAGTCTGACCTTATCTTTACAGCAAAGCAATACCCTCACAGTGGAACGGCCGGCAAAGACGATGTCGAATGGAAGATAGAGTACGATGAAGAGGCCTTCTTGGGTAGCGACGGCATGTTTCGGATGAGGGAGCCAAAGGCGAAGGCTCTGATGGGAAAGGTTGCCTGACAATGATCTTGACGTCTCACGTTTTGAGATATGTATGTCTGGGGTTTATAGAGATTCACAACCGGATGGAATGGCTGTCACAGAGTCTGATTAATTGTGTTTTTATCATTCTCTTTCAAAATCCAGAGTGAAACGCCAGAATATGTGAGATGTCGGTAGACAAAGTGTTTTGGTGGCCAACATGTACTGGAAACTAATCTGATGCCTCCCAAGCTGCGCTCTTGATACCATCGCAAGTCCGTCTAGTACAGCCATCGGTCTCGAGCATAGACTCAATGCCATCCTGAGAGCCTCTCACGGTGTCTCGGAAGTAATTGATTCAGGTCGCGGCAATCTTTCCTAACATCATTGTCCTATCTCAGAAGTTGATCTCAGTCTTACCTCGAACTAAAGAGTGATAAACTCCAGAAGCCGGCTCATGCTCTGGAACATTTCCATATTTACGCTGACCTTCAATCCCGAAGCTCCTCCGAACTTGGTCTTGCAAGTCTGCTAACCGAAGTGTCAAACTCATATTGGGCTTGATAACCAGCTGCAGCCAAACGATTCACTGTGGTACAGTCCAGAGGTGGAGCAACCGGCTCTGCCCCACCCACCTTGATATCGACTAGCATTATTCGTAGCTGGCGAGAGTAATCTCTTCACAACAACATTCACACTCACGCACACGCCATTTCTACAATACAATAGAATATCTTAAACACCTACGCGCGAAACACGGTCACTTATGAAAATGGCCAACGACAACGACCAGAAGAAGTCCCAGAATGTCCCTAAGCCTAAGGCCAAGGACAAGGTCGACGACAAGCAGTTGACGAGGCGTGCTGGGCCGCAGAGCGGACAGCACAACTCGTCAGTTGGAAATGTCAGCCGTGGGAGTATCATGAGCGTCCTCCCTCGCAACGCTCTGACGCTCGAGAAGTCGCGGAATGGGCTCGTTCAACAACAGGTTGGCCCAACGCATGGGCAAACCGGTCAGTTGGCACTGAACGAGATGCGTGTGTTGGACCTTACAGGGAGCACCTCCAGGACCTTTAGCACCAATACGGAGGTTAGCATACTTGAAGACATCGATGCCTTTGTCTCGGCACGGAGACCCGATGATATCATAACTGGCTACCTCACCATGACCAACGTAAAGGACTGGCTCGCCAAGGACGCCAAGAGGAAGCGGATCTCAATCGATGAGGAAGACATGGAGGAGTACGCGGCAAGGAAAGCCGCCAGAAAGGCTAGAGAAGCTGCGCTCTTGCAGCTGCCGGACCAACGTCACTCTGGTCAGCAAAGCGGTCAAGACCAAGGCCGAACTGACAACAACTCTCAGAGACGCTATCTCTGCGTTGGGTGCAAGTCAGAGAAGCACACTTTGGCCGAATGCCTCAAGGCTGGTGCAGACGGGTACATGAAGGGCTGCCCATTATGCAACACGATGGAGCATAATGCTGGCGACTGTCCTCGTCCAGCTCTCAAAAACAACAAGCTCCTGAGCGTCCGATACTTCATCAACAATCGACGCAACATGCCAAGCTTCTTGAACATCGAGGCTTGGTATCCCCTTGTCGACAAGAATGTTCCCCACAGCGACCTTCGGCAAGATTCTCAGTTCCCGTGGACACCCGAGTTCACCAAGTCCATCGTCGGCTGCATCAATGATCTCCAGCGCAAGGTGGAGGAGAAGGGTCTCGGAGAGGTGAAGTTACCTGTGGATCCCAGTGTGAATTGGTGGTCTGCTGTAGTCGCCTACCATCAGATTCTCGAGAGAGACGAGAAGGAGAAAGCCTTGGCTGAGGCGCGAGCAAAGGTAGCCCCTTTGTCCGACCTGCAGAAGGCTACGGTGGCGTTGCTGGGTTCTTCCTTGGTGCCTGATACGGAATTTGTTGTGCCTGAGAAGGAGGATGTCAACATGGCTGGCAACGCCTGAGTTGATTAGCCTTCTCAGCTCAAGAAACAATCGGCGGCAGATGCCGAGCCTGTGGCCCCCCAGGGCAACTCCAATGAGCAGCACGATGCATCGCAACGCCGACCCTGGGATGACAATAGCAGCGATGGCGACAGTGACGACGACAATGAGGATATGGCTCTCAGGAACTTGAAGAAGAGCCATGCGCGCAAAGAGCCACGCTTCTGTGCTGTGATGACCTGCGGTGGTATGATGGGCACTCGAGTGTAATAGTCACCAAGTCTAGTCAATCAAATCGTCATCTCTACATTGGCTGCTGTCTTGAAATGTGAAATGCGTAACATAGTGTAATGACTGAGTGCTTGACTGAGGAGATTGGGTTACCTTCCGATCAAGGAGGGTCTATGAAGGTGTATTGAAAGTATTGATTTATCTATTAAGCTTTCTATAGTTTCGTTATCACCTCTCTATGTTTGTACTCTTGGACAGTGTGTTCCTTTTACCACCTGACGGGCACATTGTGAGGGCCAATAGATCCAATCCTCCGGGAAAGTAGACATGAGTTCAAAGGTCTCAACTGCAGTGGCTCGGGGCGTGGACCATCTGGTTTCAGAACGGCGGAGCCAGGGCTTTCCGCCGTTGGGAGTGGTTGGTCAGGATCCCGATCATCTGTTTCATGGACAAGGTCTCCGGACGGTGTTGACCGAAGTGGCTCAACGAGTAATGACCTGTCCAGCATCGACTCCATCAGATTAAGCAATTCCGGATGAGGGTCGTCATCCTGTGGCATTTCGAGATCGTCACCCATATCATGCTCCTCGCTTGCGACAGGACTTCCAGGGTGGTTATCGAAATCTTCGCCATAGCCAGTGTTGATGCCATCATCAGACCAATTTCTAACGCCACTGGGAGATACTTGGGGTTCGCTCTCTACACCATGATTGCTTGTTCTTCCATTAAGAGACGGTTCGGAGTCTGTCATAACTTCATCCTGCACCTCTCCAAACTAGGCAGGTCTCGAATATGGCAAGGCCAGGAGAACGACGACCGTCGAAGTTTAGGTAGGGGATCTGCCGCCATTGAGTTGTCGATCTCGATGAATGCGGCGCTTCTCCTGAAGCCATGCTCGTCTCATGAGATTAGGGAGATGATCAATTGTGATCACATTTCTTTTGAGCTGTCCAAGACGCTGGAAGGCGCCAAATGAAGTCACAGTGCTAAGTCTGGTAAACCTGAGGATTGCTTCCTTGATGATTCCCAGGTCTGCTATTGTGACGCCATAGACATTATATCCATCCTGGAACTGCTCGGTCGTTTCCCAGCGAGTTTCATGGCCATCGCCGCGGCTGGCTCTGTCGGATACAACGTGTGCGATCGCCATCATGAAATTCGAGAGCTGGCAGTGAACAACATCTGGACCTGTGT
This sequence comes from Fusarium ramigenum, assembly GCA_013186855.1. Taxonomy (NCBI): domain Eukaryota; kingdom Fungi; phylum Ascomycota; class Sordariomycetes; order Hypocreales; family Nectriaceae; genus Fusarium; species Fusarium ramigenum. Next base: position 3,819 of record JAAOAT010000843.1, on the reverse strand, counting down.
GATGACGGATGTGCTTATGTAATTTGTGAACAGATGTCGGCAAAGGCCCCAGGCATGACTGCAGCTTTGTCCTCAATCGAACTGTTGGGCCGGCCTCTACCATGGTTGTTGGGACTTGCCAGCGTCTTCGGTCATCTGTTCAGCAGATGACAGCGTATTGGAGTATGGTGACCAATACGTCGATGTCGCGATTCCATATGGGGTGAGATATGATGTCCGTAAACTCGCGGCAGAAGTTCTGGTCCCAAACCGCACTTGACGTCGTATCTGTGATCTTTGAAGGCAGATAGCATAAGCCTCGACGAGGTGACAGGATGTCGAATGGAGACCGCTGGCAGACTGAAAGACATATTTTCCACAATGTCAATTGTCTGCTATGGCTACTGGAGTTCATTCGCGAGATGGCGAACTTCTCCGCGGATCCGTCATACCTCAGGGCACGCTCATCTGCATGAGTCCAGTTTGCACCAAAGGGGGGGGTATCTGGACCAACATATGTCGACGCCTGAGAAAGTGTGATATCTGGCCTCTTGTAGGTCATGTAGATCAACTCTGCTCGTGTTAAACCGTCCAACACTTTCAACTCGGGCTTTATAGGCTTTTCAGCCTTGGCCGTCTGTTGTATCGGTGGTGTTGGCTCTGTAAGCGTGGCCGTAGCCGCCACCGCAGGCGCTACAGGCGCTGCCCTTGCTCCTTTGGGCTTATTTTTTGATCCCAGGGGCCTGCCGGGCTTTCGCTTCGTAGGTGTAGGAGGAGGTGAAGGAGGTGAGATTGGTGCAGTACGCTTGCGAACGCGTCTTTGAGTCCCTCGAGGCTCTTCATCATCGCTATCATCTTCCTCTTCCCGTGCCGTTTCGTAATCTTGATCCTCCTCGGAGCCACTATCGTTGTCTTGGTATTCGTTGTCGGATTGGGAAGGCATCTTTCTGTCGTGGTTTATGTCGCGTTGACTTGGTCGGGTTGTGTTGATTCTCTGTTGATGTGGGACAGAATGGAGGGGCAATTGAACGCCCGAGCCGCAACTTGGGCCAGTAGTAAGGCTCGACCTTTCACTCCACTTCAATCCACATCTCAGCATTCAAGCTGAAAGTCAATGGGCCAGCAGCACATACCACTGCCATCATTACTATCAGTTCTTAACCCTATTCTATAAATAAAATGATGAGTATGCTTTTTTCTCGTTACACTTTGCTTTGAAGTTGGCCGAGAATTCCTGGGGACTGAGTTGAATTGGTTGTATACTGTTCTGAGAGCAACTATTTATATTGTGAAGGGCTACTGCATTTATAACAAATCTAATCACCATGGTATGGGATAGAGTGCATAAACGGCTTATTTCACTCTACAATTCACTGAGACATGACTGCTGCAACTTTGCTCGGAACACTTCGTATTGTCTGAAACTCCCACACAAAGCATGCTCGCATCCTCCTACCCTTGCAAGTCCTAGTTGTACTCATCATAGTTCGGTCTAGGCAACGTCTCATCCACTTCCAAGGTCTCAATGACAGTCTCGTATTTTCTCGATCTGTCCTGGTTCTCTTCGATCCAGTTTTCCACAATCCCCGAAGACACACTTGTCCAGTCCCTAAACATAAGTGTACCATTACCATTACCTCGAATGAGGTAATGGTAAATGCCGAAGGCAGGTCCATAGGTTTGCAGCACTCTCTCGAAGTCGAGCGTCGCTCCAGCTTCCATCAAAAAGCCGGTTATCGGACGTCTTGTCGATACGTCTAGAAACTCTACGTCATCTCGCACTGGGTTGTGAACTGCTAGCTGGGATAGGTACGCCTTAAGCAAGTGAGTGTCTATCGTCCCGCAGTCCTCATCCGATAGGGTTTGCGTCTCAGCTGTGAGCTCTCTTCGGGCCGTATCAATACCGTTTGTTGCAAGAGCAGAGGAAATGTCTTTCCAAAGCTCATGCACCTGGACACCGAGAGCCCAGTGCGCACGCACTGAAGTCCCCGGGATCGGCACCGAATCGGAATCGGGAACCTGGGAGAAGTTCATGGAATCTTTGCCAACTCGGTTCCAGAGTCCAAGCGCAAGCCACATGTTTCCCTTGTCACCTAAAGAGGCACTGTAGCCAGTGCAGGCCCCGATCACAGCTTCGAGGGTGTCGGCTGGCTCTGGACCCACTAGACTCTCACACAAGTCGAAGAGTGAGAGACCTCCAACTCCAACGCTCATCACTGCAGCCAGCTGGATCTTGATCTGGAGAACCATGTCGTCCTCAGTCTCGGATTGTTGCGCGATGAGGTACGCCAGGCGGTAGTCGTAACGCACCCACGGGAGGACAGTAATGAAAGCTGTCAACTCCTGACCCTCTAGTTTCATGGCCAGATGCCCATCTTGCCCAAGGTTGATGATACCCTGGGTATGTAGACGTTTCACCATGGTTTGGTACAATGTATTCAGGCATTCCGGCACAAAACATTGAACCACAGCAGCCGCATCAACCTTGGAGCCAAGCGACGTGACTACGGCTGTAAAAGCTCCCAAGGTGACACTCCAAACATGATTTCGGCGAAGAACCGGTCCGTCTTCCCACCATTCGAGGTTGGGGTCTTCTCTTTTTGGCCGATCTACATAAAATGCAGTCGACAACGGCTTGGTACCAAAGCTATGGACATAAGCTCTGAGTTCCTGTCGTTCTTCGATACTCCATTGTCTCGTAGAGAACGTCAGCTGGTTAGTCGCCATGTCAGTCTCGAGGGTTTTAGGATCAGACTCAGCGATGACATGGACATGATCATATCCATGAAGCGGAAATGGAGAGCAAAACCCAGGAAGCACACGGAGAACGATGTTCTCCTCGAACTCTCCATAAAACACCTTCCTGAGCGTTTGAGGATCATCTAGATCGACACAAACGTGTTTCCAAGAATCGTCCAGATCCAAAATCTTCGCGAGATAGTGGGGGGGTGTGTCGATGACAATCTGCTTTCCTTGTAAGCTTTCAATTCTCTCGATCGCTTTTCTGTTGAGCTCAGATTTTGACGCGCAGTAGATGGTTCGCGCATCTACAGGCTCGGTATCAGTCGAGGCTCTGTTTCTATGGGTGAAACTCTGCGGAGATTCGTACCCATAGTGCTCGACAAGTCTCACAAAAGCCCGATCGACGTCAGTGGGCGAGACTGTCAACACTCGTGTGACGTTTCCAGGGGCTGTCTCGGCAGCAGCATGGACGGTGGCCAAGAGCGCCAGGGCACATCCTGGACCCATCTCCGGGTCAATCTCAAAGACGAAGGTCGTTCGATCAGCGTCGGATAAAGGTTCTGAGCTTGACCAGGAGTCTCTGACAAGCTTCAACCATTCCCCGTAGGTCTTCTGGTGCAATGGTACTTCCAAACCCACGGCGGGAAATACACGAAGAATATTGTAAAAACTGAAAACCGTATCAATGTGCACGACTACCAAGCGGTGTGAGCACTCTGGCTGGCAAAGGGTCACGAGAAGCTCATACCACATCTGATCTGTGGGTAAGTGGCTTGGCTCGTACTTGTAGTGACCAAAGCTGGTGTCGCCAGCTGAGGTCGCCGATAACCAGTCGCTCAAGCTCAGAGAATCCATGTTAAAATGCGATTATCTGAGTGTTGAAGTGGTGTTAGGTGTTGACAGTGCGGCCTGGTCGCAATTGATAACAAAAGCTGTATTTACCTGAAGTTTCCCCGATGTATTCTAGACTAGTATTTTTATATAGGTACTTTTAAAGATTTATAGTAAATACTTAATATACTTAATAGTAAAAGTTATATTAATTATATTTTATAAATAAAAAATATTAATAATATTATAACTTTATATATAAAATAC
>JAAOAT010000841.1:0-22000 GCA_013186855.1 Fusarium ramigenum | reverse complement strand
TAAAATAGAAGGTTATATAACTAATTACCTTTCTTTTAGAAGCTAGCTAGATAGGCAAAATTGCCTTAAGAATTAATTAATAAGGTCACGGTTTAACAGATACTGAGATCTATTTAACCGAGTAGCAGAAGTTAATGGCATTATTAATCAATCTTATACGTACAGTTCAGCTCGTGCGGGTAAGGTTTTCCATACTGGATGGGGACCCCTAATAAACTTATCAGAAACCGCCAAAGAAAAACGTCCATCCAAGACTAACGTTAGGTAGTTCTAACTTATCCTCCAATGAACCCGTATGGCTGGCTGGCTTCCTCTGTGTCCCCCTTTTATGTGCCACCTCCACCTTTCTCGTCACCTTGCAAACCTTCATCCTTTCAAATTTCCCCTCTCGAGTTGTGAGTTGTGATCAATAGCAAACAAGGTGGTCCCTGTTGGCCTAGACCATCTAAAGTGGCACTTCGCACCACATCACGCAGTCCTGGCAGTCCACTTTGAGCGATAGTCTAGAGGCCCCCCATTCCCTCATCAAGACCTCCAAGGACCTTCCCAGTATCCAGGACGTCGGTATCATCCTGGGTTTGTACTTGTACTTGGACTCGGGCTTCTGTCATGACCTCGGGTAGAAGCTGAGCTCCCTGATCTCCGTGCGGATTGCGGTCAGCTACGTACGTTACCATCGAATCCAACGGGTTGGAGTTGAACAATGCTGGCTGACGATCGCCGAGATGAGGTATGATCGATGGGTAATTCCCTCGATACGACCGTCAGAGGTAGCATTGATTCGGGTCCACACATTAATTAAAATGCTGACAGGTTAAAATCTCAATATCATAGATTGTGTGATACGGTAAGATACAGTACATACATACCGACTACCTACGATACGATACGATGCGGCGAGTGCCCGGGCCCGGCTTTAGGTCGGTTCGGCAAGCATCCCACTGGCACTGTAGCCGTACCTAGCTGTAGGTACCTACCTACTAGCTAGCGGTGCATAGCTGTACCTACAGACTACAGTTCCTAGTGGAGGTAAGGTACCTATGGAGGTAGGGAGCAGTTAGTAGTGCCTATTAGTTATACCTAGGTACTGTACCTTACCGAGTTCTTAGTACAAAGGCAATCTAATTAGGACAGCCGGGTCCACTACTTGGGCTGTCCCGTCTGAGCACCTACCTCCCATCATCCATGGATGGCTTCCGTTTCCGTCCTCTACTTTACCATACTTAGACTCTCATCCTTGCTTGATCTTTAATTCTTTCAACGACCTTTTTTGACAGTATTTCCCATAAAGTCCGACGGGGCATACTGGTACTATTAGGCCGTTCTCTATATGGACGTCATGTCTATTTCGTCTTGGATCACTCCCATCTTTGACCTATACCATACCATATACCGTGTACACAGTCTGCCAACCCTTTCTCCGCACTACCTACCTACTACTACCTACCAGCCCTTACTCGAAAATATCCAAGCCAGGACAGGACAGGACAGGACAGACAAGACAGGCCTCAGCACAGCACCAGCCTCTAGGCCCTGGTCCTGGCCTTGACTCGGTCTCGTCGCAATCAATCAATCACGGGAGAGGACTGGCTGAACTCACTCACATGTGCCGACAAAAGTAAACATCTATTCTCTACCTTGGCCATAAGTTAATACCCCGCCAATTTCACGTCAACATATTCCACTCTCCCTCCTTTTCCTCTCGTCCCGATTCCAGTTCCAGCTCCCTGGGCTGCGGGACACCCCTACTTATCGGAAACACAACGGGCTTGTCTGACATCTGTCTACAGTACATACCCGCCGTTGTGATCCAGCACCATAATACCGGCTGGTCCCCTACTGGATTTGGATACTGGCTCATCCGACAGCGCTCCCGATTCTATTCTATTATAGGCCTCTTCGCCACGGGCGGCAGCGGTAGCGTCAGAATTGCGAGTGAGCAGGTTGTGCTTTGGGCTTCTGGGTTGGATGAGTGGCTGAGACAGCCAGCGCAAGCAGTACAGGGTCAATCTACACGCGATTCGTCGCGTTACCTAAGTTATTCGGGATGGGACTTATTTCTTGAGGCAGCTATTCGACCTTATTCTGCATTTCTGCCATTCTCCAACTTGGCGATGCTTATTCACCTGGTCTTGCCTTCCGATCTACCACCCCTATTGTTTCAAGCTCTGATGCAACACACGACTGTCAGGGTTTTGATCAACAACTGACCCAAGTTTCCCATAATTAGCCGTTCGCTACTTGTTTCATAGCCTATGGCTTTGGGCGAGCACAATTGCTATCTCCATCACTACTTATATATTGGAATCAGGGTATATCCGGTACCCACCCGCCTCCACGAACTCCGTCACCGTGCTACCGATCTCACTGCCCCGGTCCTACCGATTTTCGACGGTGTCCAGCTCTCGGCAAGACACCGTGGTGATTCAAAAACTTTCAGTGACCATGGTCTACTGTGGGAAAGCCTCTCAGGGCTGTCAGAATTGTCGCGTGCGACGTATCAAGGTGAGTTAATCCGCTGGCGTCATCCACGACCTGCAACTCTCCATATATACAGCAGTTCATGGACTTTGACTAATTGGCAATTCTACTCAACAGTGTGACAAAATCAAACCGGAATGCTCACAATGTATCCGGGTTGGGAAAAAGTGCCCTGGTTATCGTGACCAGCTCTCCCTCATGTTTCGAGACGAGAGCAGCAAGGTGATACAAAAAGCACATGCGCAATGGGGTGTTGGCGAATCCCCTGAAGGTTTATCGACACAAACATCCTCCAGCTCTCTGGCTTCCTCTTACTCGTCCAACAGCTCTACACAGGCCTCTTCGGTTTCTGCTTCTTCCTCTATAACGTCTCTACATAGCTATCCTGGTCCCGCAGCGATAGCATCCTCCTACAAATCATTCAGAGATGGCTGGCCGACATCTCCTGATTCGTCTGCGAGCCAGCAAACACCATCGCCAACCCCTCAATCTCCCGCTTCGTCTTTATATCATGCAACCTCGAATGCTTCCACGGGACAGCGTATCGTTATACGGCCACCAAGGCTTTCACCGCCAATCGATCCAAGTCTCGAGGAGCAGGGCGTTCAGTTCTATGTCAACCGTTACCTGATAGGTCATCCAGATGAGCCTAGGTCCCCCGGCGACTTGTCACACACGGAATGGCTATGGGACCCTGCTGTTCAAGACGTGATGGCCGCGGTTGGCCTCGCTAGCCTTTCCAATCTCAAAGACGATCCCAGCATGATGACGATAGCCCGTCAACGATATGGTTTCGCTTTGCGCCAGACTGGTCGCCTCGTACAGACCTCGAGCATGCCGGATTTTGAGGTCACGATGCGCTCCGTCGTCATGCTTGCCATGTTCGAGGTTTGTGCCCCGACCCCTAATGCTAGCCAACACACCCGCATGGTCAGCCCCATCTCCCCGATCTACCATTCTCCTGCCCAATCCTGGCTTTTGATTTGCTAATACCCGTCTACAGCTTGTCAAAGGAGCCTATCAAGGACTAGGGCACGTTCATGCGCATGTGATGGGCGGGCTTGCTCTGTTGCGACGATGGCTACCTATGCCAGCGGCCGCTTTCCTCGGTGTTCGTGCCATGGTACAGATGTCTTATTCTCTTGTATGTTATAGCTTCTAAGCACACTGTCCCAATTTACTCACATAACTGCCCAGTTTATACCTGCTCACATGTCCGCAACACCTCTGCCGGACCCCCTGTTCGAATGGATTTCGTTTGCAAGAACCCTCCTCGACCCAGCCGATCATCCTGCTACCGATCTCGGCCCTTTGATTGGGCGATTCATTCAGGTCTCAACGTACATAAAGACTCATGCTCTGGTCGACGGTCGTTCCATCACAGTGTCCACCCTGAAGCAATTATTAGATATCGACGAGTCATTCCTTAGTTGGGAACGAACCCTTGGGTCTACTTGGCGATTTCGCGAAGAGAAAGCGGAGCACCTACCGGCCGCTGCGGTATTCGATGGCGCGTGTCATGTCTATTTCGACATGTTTGTTGCACGGATGTATGGACATTACCGATGGGCGCGGACTCTCTTGAATCAGACAATTATCGAATTCATCAAGGCGTACCCTAAATCCAGCGCGCCCTTGATCTCGTTGGCTGAATACGGACATCGATACGAGGTCGTTAGAAAACTTGCCCGAGACACTCTCGTGAGCACCCCAACACATTGGCGACACCCGCTTCTCGCCGAAAAGGCTGCTGTGCCAGTCGAGAGACCAGGAGGGGCGGGCTCTGGCTCTGCTGGGCTTCCCGTTGTTCTGTTTCACCTTCAAGTCGCTGCCTGTGCTCCTGGTGTCCCAGAAGCATACTGGGACTGGGTTGTGGCAGTGATGGAGTGTATATGGAGTGATATGGGTATTCTTCATGCCAAGTGCATGATGGATACGATGAAGGCCTATCGTGACTCGTTGAAGATAAAGAAGGAGGTGGTCGAAAGCACTGTGCGGCGATGATAACTCGCCCAGGCACCCGTATGGTTATGACCAAAATCATGGAATGCCTGGGACAGTATGAATGCATCTTGTTCGGTGTTTAATGGCTTTGTGGGCTGCATTGGCATCGAGTTTCTTCAATTGGGTACCTAGGAGTAGAACAGCTGTTATCGAGCGTCGTTCTTCACCCGGAGTTGGCTGGTTTGGGTATTGCATGCGGACTTTTAGGTTCACGAAAGGTTATGGCTAATGAATATTGGGTGCATAGCATGGCCACTTGTACTTGTGGTAGACATGATAGCTTCTCTGCCTCAGTGCTGCTACTCGCACCTGAGGCCTTTATATTACACAACTTTTGTTGATCAATTCCTTCTTTGTCTATAGTATTATCAGAGCTCAGCGGAAATGACCATGGCTCTGGCATTATATACCTACTATTGAAAGATCATTAGTACACTCACTACCTAGACTAGCCCATTAGTTGGATGGTTTCAGAAACAGATGCCCTAACTCTTTGTTGAGGCATCACATTAACGCTAAGTAGCAATTTGGGACTATTGTACAGTCGTTTGGTCTTGCCATCAGTCTCCAAAATCGATGAACTCAAAAGCCAGGTTATTAGCATTGGTGCTCAAGGTACCTAACCACTATATGTTTCCATCCAATTCATCGGAGCCTGGGTCTTCCCCAGATGTTAGTGGGGGGACTGACTAAACCCCCGGAGAAATAGTGTAGGCGTGGGCCGACCCTGGTTCAGGCACGTGTATCATTAGTGAATGGAAGGCAGCCACACCTTCAACTCCACCATAACATCCATACCCAGTCCAGCCTTATCGCAACGACCATCCCTTTCGAAGCCAGACCATCCGCGATACATCAAAGCAAAGTTCATCACCGATACGAAGGAGACTATCTCACTACAACCGTAACTACATCAGCCGCCAAATTCAATCATCATGGGGACGGATGCCCGAAAAGGTAACGCGACTTTAATCATGCGCGACTGCATTAGACTAACACCCAGCTTGCAGGCGATGACGGCACGATCAAAGTCGCATCCAAGAGCAAGAACGGAAAGATCAAGCTGAAGAAACCAGCGCCAAAGCACAGCAAACCTGGAAACTGGATGGATGGTAGTGTAATTGAGGGTAACAGTATGTAGTGAGGTCGTCGTATACAAGCTTGGCAAAGTCACTAATGTTCCTCAGGCAAGAAGAAGAACGGCGCCTCGCCTGCGGGTGCACCCTCACCAGGTCCTGTTGTAAACGAGCTCGACGAAACTTCCCGCGAGACCTTTGCGACAGGGCGACCCCTCGAAGATAGCCCCGACCTGCAACAATGCAAGCACTGTAAGAAGAGCGTTTTGAAGACGGCCGCCAAGGCGCATATCGCGCAATGCCTGCGATTAAAGAAAGAGAAAGCCCAAAGAAAGAAAGAAGCTCGCGAAGCAAGAGAGAGGGCAAAAGAGGCAGCAAGACAAGAAGAACAACGGAAAGAGGACGAAGAGAATGGGGTTGAGCGGGGCGACGACGATAGTGACGACGACGGAATCTCAGCTGAAAAGAAAGCGACTGGAAGCAAGACCGCCAAAAAGGCCGCGGGTAAGAAGCCCGAAGACGATAAGAAGGGAAAGAAGCGCAAGGCCGATGGTGATCCAGACAAGGGACCCAAGAATAAGAAGAAGAAGGATGAGCCGAAAGCCAAGGTCCCTAAGCCAAAAGGTGAGATACTGATCACAGGTCTCTTGTGAGGCTTGCACTAAAACTGATGCTAGGACCTGTGGACGTGGAGCGGCAGTGTGGTGTCTTGTTACCCAATGGACAGCCATGCGCAAGATCATTGACATGCAAGAGTCATAGTATGGGGGCGAAGCGCGCAGTCGCAGGAAGATCTTTGCCATACGATATGCTTCTTGCCGCGTACCAGAAGAAGAATCAAGCGAAGCAGCAGAGTAAGTCTTGATTGATCTAGTCCGCCCACCCACTCACTGCCTGGGCAGAACTAACGATCGACTCCAACAGAGGCGGCGCTTGATGCCAACGCGCCGATAGAAGATGAAGACGAAGCCAACAACGGACCAGTCGATTCCGACGAAGAAACAACGGCCGTGATGGGTGCTCTATCACAATGGCGCCCTCAACCTTTAATACCACAACCTACTTTCACTCCCATAAAACGACAATACCAGCTCGCAAGATTACACGAACAGCTTCAAATGGCTACCAATGGTGGAAGGACCAATATCTTTTCAGTCACTGGTTTCGGAGCACAGAAGCTTCCTGAGGGCCATCCTGGGCTACAACCTGCTTCAGAAGATGCTCCTGGAGAGATAGACATTACTGCGGGTTTCAACAATGCTGGGCGGACGACAGCGACGTTCACACCTCAAAGACAACCATCAGTTTCAAGCAGGGCATAGGATGAAACTTTGCCTTGCAGAACAAGCAAAGGGTTGAAAACAGAACCAACACACGTACGTTCTCTGGAGGCGTATCAAGGTCGATTGTATAAGGGACCATTCATGGAGGAGATACCAAACGCTGTTTATTGATTGTGACGAAGAGTATTGTACAGCGGGATCTGGAAGGCTTTGCTTTTGTATGAGATAACAATAATGTTTATGAGTCTCCCATATCTAAGGAACCTGGCAAAGTATAAGGTATAGGTAAGGTAGTCTACCAGTCATGCATGCCTCGGAACTAGGTACCTAGTCAAGGGTCACATGCGGTGGGGGGGCACGCCGAGGTTGGCCTATGACGTCGTGAATGCGATAGCGCGCGTCGCTCATCATCATCGCGGTCCCGTCCTGGACAGAGCAGGGCTACTTGGATGCGGCTCAACATCCATGTTGCCTCGCTCGAGACTCTTCTTTCACATCATGCACGTGCCTGTGCTCGTGCCTTTTAGCTATCATCATTTCGTCTCGCGGCATTGATGAGCATTCTCAGCATCTTGATCTTGTTACAATGTCGTCTCAGCAGGCTCTCAATGCCCTTGGCCACGCCGTATCTGGCTCTGTAGGGACAGCCATATCAACAGCATCTCTGTACCCATTGGACCTGGTTACCACTCGTCTCAAGGCGCAGCGAAAGACGGGAGGCTCTAAAGGCGACTACGATGGTGTCATTTCAGCTTTCAAAGGCATCCCCGCCAACGAAGGAGGGATCAAGGCACTGTACAGTGGACTGGGAACAGATGTGGCCAAGTCGGTCGTGGACAGTTTTCTATTCTTTGGATTCTACAACTACCTACGCCCTCGACATGGCAAACCTAGGATTGTCCAAGAGCTTTTTGTGGGCGCCGTCGCCGGAGGGTGCGCCCGGGCCCTCACCACCCCCATTTCGAATGTTGTCACGAGGAAGCAGATGCTAGGGAGTGATCAGTCGCTTCTGCAGATTCTCTCCGAGATTCGGAAAGAAAACGGATTGCTAGGTCTCTGGTCTGGCTACTCGGCTACCCTGATGCTCACTCTGAATCCCAGCATTACCTTCTTTGTCAATCGACGGCTGGCTGCGCGTATCTTGCCAGCCCTCGAAGAAGAGGACTTTCCAGTGGCATGGATCGCCTTCTTGATTGCCGCCTCGAGCAAAGCTACTGCCACTGCCATCACATATCCTTTCCAGACGGGCAAGACGCGTCTTCAAATGGCGGGTAGCGCGGCTGATGCTGATGTGGAGAAAGGGCAGAGCGGGAACTCGAAGCGTAAGCATATACTGCGGAGGATGCTTGACCTTCTCAACCAGTCCATATTTGGCGTCATTATTCGCATCATTACCAACGAGGGTATGAAGGCACTCTACGCTGGACTTCAGGGAGAGCTCCTCAAGAGCTTCTTCAGTCACGGATTGACAATGCTCACCAAGGGTGTTATTCATCGGTTTGTTGTTCGTGTATGGGTGATGATGCTGTTGCCCTATTTGCGACAGCGAAAGCTGCGGATGAAGTGATGGGGTGTGGTTCAATGCGAGAGTCTCAACATTGGAAAGCGACGCTTGATCGCTCCACGGTGTTTCCTCCGTGAGCAGAAAAGCCTGTCCCTTCGGACTGGAGGGCTATCAAGCCAGGTATCGAAGAGCCAGGGGCGGTATCTGTCTTGTGTGACTTGGAAGTCAGAGGTACGTCGCAGACGTAGCAGGTCAGGGGTGGGACATCCTCAGCAGATGTCCTTTTGGACGATGGGATCATGAACTGTTTAACACAACTGTGACACAAAACATGACCACATTCTCTGGTCATCATGGGATTGGAGGCGTTTGTGAGCATCTTTAAGCATGACGGGCAAGTTCTCTGTTTGCCCTTTGACGTCTCCTCTTCGTTGAAGTTGATTGTGATGAGGTTTTGCATGGTGATAGGGTGGGGGCTGTCAGGTGCAGATGCTGGACATGTTGGTACGGTCTTGTCTTTCTTCGCAACTGGTGGGAGCTTGCTGGATTGGGCGTCTGGTGTAAGCGATGGAGTCCAGAATGATGGGAGATGAGGTTTCGCAGCCTGTACAATAGGGAGTTAAGTTAATACGGAATACCACACCATTGTAGGGTTGAGATTCCTACCTTTTCCTCTTCCAGCGCTCTCCTGGCTTTGGCCCTGTCCTCGAGCGCAATGCGATCCAGTTCATCTTTGTCGAGTTCAAACTTACGCTTCGTACCTCCTACTACCAAAGCCTGCGAGTTCGAATCGCTGATTGTCGCATCCACCTTTTCATCTTCGGTCTTGGCTACCTTTGGCTTATTCTTGCGATCGAGACCAGCCTGCGTCAACTCAAAGTCTTGGATGGCGCGCTCGCGATCCAGCTCATCCTCGTGCGCTTTCTGCCTAGCGGCCTCTTCCCCAGCAGCGGCGCGTGCCTTGTGGGCGCGTTTGATTTCCTTCTTCTGCGTGAGTATGTTGGATAGTGCGCATTCGCGGCAGAATATATCGCCGCGTCGACATGAGACGGGTTCGCGGGCAATGTTGAGACACAGGCCACATGAGCCAAACGGGAGGAACGAGTCGCGGTGAAGGCGAGCGGACGAAGACGACCAGTGGGATTTGGCGAGGGCGCGTTCGTGAGAGGTGAAGACTGGACGGGAGGTGTTTCGTTTACCTGATTAATTGGTCAATTGGTAAGACAACCGCCGTTGTGATGGTATCATGAGGAACGAACGTACTGTGTGCTGATACCATGACGATATCAGGCTCGGAGGAGCTCGCTCTGCTGTCGTTGATAGAAGCTGGTGGAGGATTGTTCTATGCCGCAGCGTCTTGAAGGTCGTGCTCGTAAATATGAGTTCAATGTGGGACAAATTTAAAGTGATGGATGTCTAATAGAAGTTGAGGTAGACGTATGTAGTCCACTCAACTTTTATTCTAGTTCCATGCGATACAACCCCAGCACATGCCTTAACTTAGCAGGCACCCGACACCATGTCATTTCTACAGGGTAAGCAAACAGGGAAAAAGTTGGAGGTGGGTCTACTATGAGCCGCTTCTCTCCCATCAAATACTGGTACTTATACGTATAAAGCACTTGTCTAGGTACTCAACGGATGCTCCTGTTTCGATATTGTCTCTTTTTTATAATGCCAATTTGACATCTTCTCAAGACTGTCGTTACCATGTCAGATTCAGATCCTCCTGCGCAGCCAAGTCTGCCATGGCGCATTGCATCGGCGAGTGTCATGGGTTCAGTTGGCGTATTCGCCAGAGTGTTTATGAACGGCTTCAATACCCTCGAAGTCACAGGCCTTGAAGGGCTTCTGGGCGTCCTTGACCGTAGGAAAAGGGAAGGACGTGAGCGCGGGCTGCTCACGGTGTGCAACCATGTAGCAGTGTATGCCATGCCATGTCAATCCAACGCTACGTACGGCTCATGCTAATCATCTAATATATATATATATACAGACTTGACGACCCTCTTATTTGGGGCATGCTACCAATGCGGTACTTCTTTGATGCAGTCAACATGAGATGGGGTCTTGGGGCACATGACATATGTTTTAAGAATAAGTGAGTATTCAAGATCAGCAAATGAGAGTGACTGACAACCCAAATCAATAACAGGGCCACTTCGACATTCTTCAGTCTCGGTCAGGTTTTGCCCACTCACAGATTATGGTACTCTCCTTATGGTGGTCTATATCAGCCAACCATGACACAAGCTATCAAGCTGCTGTCAGGCCCATCACCGGCTTCATGGTCTACAGCCTCTGACTCCCCCCTCTCTGCAACTCCTGCTTCAACAAGACCTCCTCCGGTTCCTCAACCGCTCTTCTTCTCCACCAACGGTGTCGATCAATTTCCAGCACCGCCTGCCTACTCAGCCTATCGAAATGCCTGGGTTCATGTCTTTCCAGAGGCTTGTTGTCACCAAAGCCCGGAAAGCGGGCTGCGCTACTTCAAATGGGGTGTATCTCGCCTGATCCTCGAATCTGACCCGGCTCCCGAGTTCATCCCCATGTTCGTCCATGGCACCCAGCACATCATGGCCGAGGATAGAGGATGGCCTAGGTGGGCGCCCCGTGTTGGCAAGACGGTCAAGATAGTGATTGGCGAACCGACCGACGTTGATCAGCTCTTCGGTCCGCAGCGGGCAGCATGGCGCAAGCTCGTTGCGAGAGGCGACCCAGAACTACTCCGGAATAGCCCAGAGGCTACTGAGTTAAGAATATCGGTGGCCAGAAGAGTGAGAGACGAGGTCGAGAAACTGAGAGAAAGCGCAGGCTTCCCTGCAGAAAAGGACGAAGCACCAGCTCTCGCGGAAACATGGGCCAAAGATCCTCTCCGCACAAAATTCAAGAGCCCAGTCGATGGTAGTCTTGTCAACAGACACGGGCCAAAGGAACGCCCATGAGTATTAAAGTCATACATCTCGCTCTCGTAGAATTATAGACTAAAACTAGGAGGGTCAAACCCCCAACCCCCTGAGACTCAAGGTACTCACTCATACTGAACATCGGTTGTTGACAGGAATAAAAGAAAAAGAATAATAAATGACGAATCAAGACACCGACACACGCTGCTGTCCCTAGATCCAATATCTCTCCTGTCCTGTCTAATTCATGCTGACCCCTTTAACTCCATCGTGCTGAGAAATAGTCGCCACGTAATATTATGGTATTTTCTTCTTTTGGTTTGCAGTGAGACGCTGTTACTGAGACAGCTCGATTCAAAAACGCTGTGATCATGACGCAGACAGACAAAACTAGAAATTTCGGTCTCTCGCCACCGGCGGCTGGGGCAAGTTCTAATACGCCTCGAAACCTTGGGTGGGAACAGCCTGGGGGTATCCACGAGCCTGCGCTTGGAGAGCCTGCTGCTGAGGGTGCATCATAAGGTCGTTGAACCAAACGTGCTGAAGGGCATCATGGGCACTGATCCTCAGCTCTGGTCGAAGCTGTAGCATTCGCTGCAGCAGATCGATACCGTTGGGGTCAATCGCCGGGAGGATGTTTCGAAGATCTTGAGTGGCGTACATATGGAATGTAGGCTTGTACTCGGGGAACTGGGTGATGCCGGGCCAGGTACGCTCTGTCGGTGTTCCCATGATGCGGAAAATGCGGACGATCTGGTCTTCGTTTGTGGTTCCGGGGAACAGAGGTCGACCGGTAAACATCTCGGCCATGATGCAGCCCGCGGACCAGATGTCGATACTGGTGTTGTATGTTCGGCTGCCGAGAAGGACATCGGGGGCGCGGTACCATAGGGTGACGACCTCGTTGGAGAAGGTGTTGACGGGGATACCAAAGGCGCGGGCAAGGCCGAAATCGCCGAGCTTCAAAACGCCCTTGCTGTTGATGAGCAAGTTCTGGGGCTTGAGATCGCGGTGAAGGACGCGATTTTGGTGACAGAAGTCGATGCCCTTGAGGAGCTGGTACATAAAGGACTTGATGGTGGTAGGCTTGAGGGCGCCGCGATCACCATGAGTGTCCATGTACCTCTTCAGATCGCCGTCCATGTACTCAAAGACGAGCATGAGTTTGTTCTCGGTGTGGATAACATCGTGCAGTCCTACAATATTCTCGTGCTTGAGCTCCTTCATCAACGAAATCTCTCGGATGGCGGTCGAGGGTGTTCCCTCTTCGGAGTCGAGGTGGATTTCCTTGAGCGCTACAAGCTCTCCAGTCTGTCTGTTACGGCCCTTGAAGACGGTGGCATAGGTACCTTCACCGAGCTTCTCGAGCTGCTGGAACGAGCTGGGGTGTCGCTTTCCATCCATGTTGAGATTGAGGTTGAGGTTGAGGTTCAGGTGAGGGTACGAGATGGTATCAGTCCGAGGCGGGTAGAGTTTGAAAAGCGAACGAGGATGCGTGGGTATTGGCTGATAATGGCGTGTCACCGATTTCGACTTGGGGCGAGGATTGTCGATAATCTGCAGATGAGAAAGATTATGCGAGTGGAGGGAGGGAAAGGGTTTTTGGCGGTGGCTAGGTATTGTTTGTTGCTATTTTTTGATATTTTGGGTTTGTTTTGTTGATGACTCACAAACTCTGCCCTTGACGATAGAGAGAGTATTTGGGGGTTCCGCCCTTCAGGTTGGCCTCACTTGTTTTTTTATTATTTAATCCTTTGGAGTCGTACCCTTTGCTTGCGGTAGGTGACTTTGGAGGTGGATGGAGGGGGGAAAGGGAGGTGGGAATGTCTATAGGTACCTAAACAGTGGAGGCTCCTGGAAGGGTCCCGTCTCCTTGTGAGGGAGGGGTTGGAGGGATCGACAGAAGGGGAAAAGAGTCTGGAATTAATACTATTAAACCCGACACCTACTGGTAGTAGTCGGCCATTGGACCAAAGGTGTTGGTCAGCAGCAGAACACTTGGTGATCTGTAATATATAAGTAGTGATATTCTTCACAGCTTGTGTTGAATATCCAGAGTATAAACCGAGTTAGATGTTATGAGTACTCATCGATATGGGTGCTTATAGCGGGTGTCAATCATGCCTCGAGCCCGTCACGGGGGCTTGTTAGTGCTATAGATTAAGTGCACGCGCACCTGGTACAATGGGCCCATGCACCCCCACCTACCGAGTATGGCATTTTACCCCATGAATCAATAAGACAACGGGATATAACTAAGCTAAGGTATGTATTTGTTGAGGCAACCTTACCTTATCATCCAACTGAGTTTGGACCTTTTAAAACAATCGTCATCGAGCTACCTAACACAATTCATTCATCCCGCGTTCCCCGTGTTACTTGTTACCATCTACACTGCTTGCCCCTCGCTGTGTTACGCCTTCGAACGCAAAATACATACCTTACGTACTCCTGTTCTCCTCCGAGGCGCCGTGACATGAACAAAGACAGCTTGCCCCTTATCGGAACTGCACCTTACCTTAGCACCCCTGTATCCGCCGTATAAGCACAGCACAGCACAGCACAGCACAGCACTCCAACCACTTACAACAATGAGGCCTGTCTTGCCTACGAACCATCCTCTCAACACTCGGTCCTCAGACCGGCCTGACAGCTTGGTACGGCCTTCTTCGGCTGTACCTGCTGCCTGTTTCATCACCACAGAGGCCGACCTTGACGCTCGCCGAGATCGCTCCCGTCCGCGGTTCCGCCAGCAAAGCGATCGGCGCAAGTGTAGTCGTAACTCGCGCCGGCCTTCAACCCCGCGTCAACGACGTTCGCCTCCTCGTACCGGCCGTAAGCCTGCGTATCTCGCATCGGAGTCTGACGGTTCCGATTCAGACGATTCTTCGGTTGAATCTGTTGTCGAACAAGAGCCCTCGAATTTACCGTCGCAGCCAAGCACTCCGTCTCTGATCGGTCTTTCGCATTCTGGTTCTGTCATGAGCATCTCGTCGCAAAGCTGCTCCCTAGCAGGTCCCTCCATCGACGCCCATAGCGACTTGATCCATGATGATGTCTCCTTACCCGTAACAGATCTGGCAGATAATCCGGAAAACCAAGGCACGATTCCCCAGCTTATCATGCCGAGCTTGATGGTTCCACGACGTCGTCCTTTCTCGGAAGTGGGTAAATCTTTGGGCAAGCTAAAGATCATGGTCGCTGGGCAATGCGGTAAGTACATCAACAGAATACCCATCAGTGACGGTCTTAACGAACGACTTCAATAGGTATTGGGAAAACTTCTCTCATCAAGACTCTGGCAGAACGTTGCGAGCACATCGTTCACATGGATCCGATAGAGAATCGTAGTGCGGTGCATGCTACTGAAACATATGCCAGCTCGCGCCCACAGCCTTGGTGGCGATCTGACTCCGAACTCGCCCTGACAACACGGAGGCGGATTTCTACCACCGGTGATGTCCTTGATAGGAATGTATGCTTTGTTGAAAGCCCAGGCCACCAACAAGGTGCCTCCGTACGTACCTGAATCACCCGCATCAGATCGTCGTATCCTAACAATAACTCAGGGCTCGTGGCGTGATCTCCATTATGTCGAATCTCACTTGGCATCTCTGATGAATAAGCCCATGGCTGATTCGGATCTGTTCACCTTGGTCAACTCTGGCGGCGAGCCGATTGTGGACGCTCTGCTCTACCTTATTCCTCACAGCGGTAGGTTCATCCAGCTTCGTCAGACCGCCACGTTTGCTAATGAGTTCCAGGCCTTGTACGAGAGGATGTCGAGTACATTAAGCGCGCTCAGCGCATGACTAACGTAATCCCAGTTCTTACTAGGGTTGACGAGCTTGCACCAGAGGAAATCAAGCATATCAAACAGCAAGTTGTGAAGAGTCTGGCTGATAAGGATGTTGATTACTTCTCCTTTGCGGGGCCTGACGACTCAGAGGAGACTAAGTGTGTATATGCCGTTTCCACCGAATCTCGGCCGGACTACGATACCATGGACGCCAGTACTCTCATGGACTCGGAATACATCCAGCCGCTTTTGCCTACAGATCTGAGCAGACTCGTCGACCACGTCTTTTCTCTGGACGGTAGCGCTCGATTACGGCACTCTGCAGCGGTGAAATGTATCAAATGGAGACGTGATCACGGGGATAACTTGCTTCAAAATGCCTTGTCAAGCGGAGCCTTGGTGTCTCGATCTATTCCCGAGCGGGCCATGAGATTGAGGTCCTTCAGGCGAACCCCGAGCTGGGATAGGCTGGAGCTCTATAACTGGGCGAACAACCTGCGCCAGAGTCTTCAATCCGAGAGATTATACCATCTGATGGAAGAGAGGGCCATTTCAAACGCTGTGGCGAAGCAGTCGAGTCTAGTCCACGTCCCCAGCAACGGCAAGAAAAAGACGCAGTCCAAGAAACGGAAAGCTCCTCAACCTACACACCAGGACCCACTCGGCCTCTTGGAGATGGGGGGAGGTCTCAAGCAGAAAGGGATGCTGGCCCTAGAAATGGTGAGCAGTGTTGGCCTGGTTGGTTTGGTAGCTTCCAAGATCATGCACACTGGCTGGTCTGACGGGATGTGTTCTGTTGTTGCATCACGAAGAAGAAACATAGAGGTTGGACGGCTGAGCATGGTCTTGTCTTTCTAGACGGCGAAACATGTACGGACCACCGCCATCGTCTTTGCTTCGCCATTATGCTCTCATCCAAAGGCCAGGACAAGAGACGGGTTCGAGTATTGTTCGAGTACTGGAGCAATATGTCATGACACAAGATACCCCATAAATATCACACAAATATATTAATTGGACATTGATGGTCCCTATCTTGCGAATGGTGGTGACAGTGGTGCTTAGTATTGACACATGACAGGCCCGTTCTGGGGGGGTTATGTATGCGCACTGAGATAGGTTCAACCGCTTCACTTAGTAGTTCTACTGGTGCTCGTGCCTTGAGTGGCGCTTCTTCCCAGGGGGTGGATGTCCAAGCGCAGTCATGGCAGCGTTGAGATCCGGCATATCATCAGCAGTTCTCGCCACATGAGCCCAGCGAATAGTTCCGTCTCGATCAACAGCAAAGGCACCGCTCGTCTGCCACCGCGAGCCACTCTCAGTTGGTCGATTCCAGATGCCCTCATTCTTTCCAAGGCTGAAGACGTTCCACAACGTGAGAGGGTTAACGGCGTGCCATGTTGATGATATTCCGAGGCCCCATTTGGCATACAAGTCGCGCTCTTCATCAATCACAACATCGACGTTCCAGGTGCCGCCGACGAGGGGCAGCCAGTTATCTGTTGCCCCTTCTGAAGAGTGCGAGATGGCGACACAATGGACCCCTGGGACCTTATCGGATAGGTCGGCGAGAGCTCTGAATGTCTTTTCAGCGACTACGGTCAGTTAGCATCAGATCGTACGAAAGGGATGATAAGGAATAAAATACAGGGGCATCCACAATGACGGAGAAACACCACGAGAGTAGGTTTTCCGTCTGGAAGGCGAAGGTGTTGAGACCAGGGCGCTTTGGATCCAACCTCGACTGTAGGGCCGACCTCTTTAGCCACGGGTGTCTTCCATGAGTCGAGTTCTTTCCAGAAGCCGGCATTAGCGTTGGCATCAACAGCAGCGGTTTCTTGTGACATGATGAGGTAGTAACGTTATTGTTATGGTGTGTTATGATATGAGTATTTCAAAGCTCCAAATGTCTGTCTCGTGATATTAGAGCAAGGGAGTTTGCTACGTATAAGTGCGACCAACCATTTTGTCAATGACATAATACACTCATACCCACACACATACATATACTCCCACCAACGTATACGCCCGACATGCAAAGAAGAACGAGGTGTAGTACAATGATCTATTTAGATATTCTACTCAATCGATATAATGTACCTCTTTAGTTAATACTTGATTGAGTTCCCTAAATGATGATTAGATAAGCTGCCTAGGGTGTCAACAAATACCTAGATAGAAACGAAGGCCTTACCCACTATGTTCGTGTAGGGTAGGTTGTCGCCCATGTCTCCATCTATCAAGACTTCGCAGTCGAACTTTTGACACTTCGCATTTCTACACGCAGATTTGGTCTCTGATTACATCAAGTGTCCTTGTCATACATAAAACAGACATACAAAAGCTCATCTAGGATCAGGGTCCCAAAATGCGTGAAATCATCAGTCTTCAGCTCGGTCAGCTGAGTAACTATACAGCCACTCACTTCTGGAACGCCCAGGTACTATCAGTATTACAGCTCATGCACAAAAACACAATCACTCACCTTAGCATAGGAGTCATACTTTACATACTCAGCCGACGAAAAGTCGCCCATAGATCACAATGTTCATTGGCGGGCCGGTCTAGGTGCTGACGGCTCAGAAACATTTCTCCCACGAACAGTTATATATGATCTCAAAGGCGGATTTGGCTCTTTACGCAAGATTAATGCGCTGTATGAAGCTGAAGCCGAACCAGACCCTGCGGAATTATGGTAGGGACTCCTATTGATCATCCTGTCGGCCAGAACCCATGCCAACTAACACCCTCTCAGGTCAGGTCAATCAGTTGTTCACAAACAGGCACCCATCAATCCAAGCGAGTACCAGCAGAGCCTCGATGCAGGCACTGAACCGGCACAACTAACAACCTCGAATGTGAGATACTGGTCCGATTTCTCACGAGTCTACTTCCATCCACGTTCACTGGTCCAGCTCTATGACTTTGAGCTCAACTCGACAACCATGCCCTTTGAGCGTTTCTCAATGGGCACAGAGCTCTTCTCGATGCTCGACAAGGAGCACGATCTTGTGGATCGAGACTTCAGGCCCTTTGCAGAAGAGTGTGACAGGATGCAGGGAATACAGGTCTTTACTACTATCGATGATGCATGGGGTGGCTATGCATCCGCATATCTCGAGTCCTTGAGGGATGAATTCCCAAAGACAACCATATGGACCTGGGGTCTTCAGAGTCCCTTGCTTGATATTCCCAGATCAAAGCGCCAACTACGCCTTACGAACATCGCTCACAGCATCGAACAGCTCTGCACACAGGCAACGACACTTGTCCCTATGGCTTTACCCGAAGAGGACCTGTCAGCTGGCGTATCGTTGGATCGCCGCTCACCCTGGCACACATCTGCTGCCATGGCCGCAGCTATCGAAACAGCCACCTTGCCTACACGTCTGGTAGGAGGCTCTTCGGGACAGCCAAGTTCTCTAGACGACCTGGCTGAGAGTCTGAACGTCAATGGCAATCAGCCCCTGGCCAGCATTAACATGTCCTTGGCATCTGAGAAAGACTCACCGGAAGAAAGCCGCATCAACGTCGACTTCTTCCAAATAGGGCGGACATGGAGCCGACAGCATATTGCTAGGTCAGATGCCCATAAGCATGTCTTCGGTGAACTCCGATCTTATCGAGACCTGGAACCCCTCGGGAACATTGAAGAAGACGCTCCTGGACATCTTGCTCCAGGTGAACGCCCCGTGATAGGCAATTCGGTTGTGCGCAAGTACGTTACTGTCTAGACCATGTGACTTGCTAAGTACTAATTCTCAACTAGATATGATTCATCCCTCAGATTCCCGTTACTGGACGCCTACCCTCAGATCTATCCTCATCTCAGAAGCCATCCTGATGCCAGCATGCAAACCACGCTCTCCACAAATAGCTCACTGGTGCAACGGATCAGAAATTTGAGGTCAGACTCTGCTCGACTTGTGCCAGTCAACGAAAGAGAGGATCTTGGTAACGGATTGGCAGAATTGGCGGATGCTTACCAAGAAGGCTGGTTCAGTGGCAGTGATGATGATGA
Source organism: Fusarium ramigenum (assembly GCA_013186855.1). NCBI lineage: Eukaryota > Fungi > Ascomycota > Sordariomycetes > Hypocreales > Nectriaceae > Fusarium > Fusarium ramigenum. Next base: position 2,926 of record JAAOAT010000841.1, on the reverse strand, counting down.
CGACGACCTATGATAGGTTTGATAGACATAGTCCCACAATCGAAATAGAGTCGAGCAATCTCGGGCGCCATTCACGTCTCAGGAATACGCGTGACAAAAACAAGAAGAGGTTTGGAGCAAATCTCCTGAGGCTCATCGAGCCTCAAAAAGTTTGTATTGATCTAGCATGGCCATTTCCTAGGTACAGATATAATATGAGGTTGCTGGAGGTCTTTAACGTTATCGACCCGGCGACTAGACAACTCCCAGTTTGGAGATATGTTGCTGTGAAGCACAGCATGTTGATTTGGCCAGCTGCCCTTCCCGCACTACTACGTGCCTCTCTGTCTCTCTCTCTTTCTGCTGTTATTAATGTAGATTATTCAATCTTCCAATCGCAAATAACGCCGCCAGTAATGCATTAACACATCAGGCTGGCACTGCCAACTTACCATGGTAGTTGATGCAGTTCAGTCTGGTTGAAAGCGAACTTTTTTGTTTATCTTATGTTAGTTACGTGATCAGCCACATGCCAATCGTCCAGCCACTTATGGACTTGCCGATATTCTTGATTTTTTTGGGTTTTAATATAGTGCAAGATGCACAATTGAGTTGTGGTCAAGCTCTTCCGAGCCAAGCTTTGTGTGGAATGCGAAGTATGCTATCATGCTCAACCTGCGGCGGCAACTGAAGCTTGCTGTCTCTTCGCTGGGGGAGGATTCTCCTATACAAGGATTAGTATACCCTAGCTGGGAGTGACGTGCCATCTGGAACAGCGCATCTTGGCCGGCAATGGGAATTCGCCCGGTGATGCTTAAATACCTCTGGGGGGCCCCGTTTCTTGCCGTTGACTGAGCCCTTAGCTGCAGCCTTCTTCTGGGGTTTCTTCTCGCCGTCGTCGAATACATCGTCTGGTAAGTTGAAGCTGTGCGGGTCAAAGTCAGCCGGCCAAGGTGCATTGATGTCTGGAAGCTTCTGCTGAACTCACTTTCGGACATGTTGAACACCAATAGAGACGTCATCTTTCAGATCATCCTTGTACTTCTGCCACGAGGTGCAAAGTTCCTTGAACTCATCAACCTGGTAAGAAAGATCAAGTGATTTGGCGCCTGTTGAGTCAGTATTGGAAAATCTCAAACGCCGGAGAACCGCGAAAACATGTCAGGCTGTATACATACCAGAAGCCAACTCGAGGCCAATATAGTGAGTAGTTGTGTAGATGTCGGATGGGCCGCTTGCCGTCGTAGTGTCTGTTGGTTTGGACTCATCCGGTGTCTCAGGTTTGACAGGCACGGCTGTGATAGGACCAGTCTCTTCTGTGGGCTCAGGCTTAACAACTGGATCATTCTCACCGTTCTCGGTCTTGACCTGTTCGTCGCCCTGACCATTCTCAGACTTGATAGGCAGGCCATTCTCCCCGTTTTCAGTCTTGATTGGTAGCTCTGCGACTGCGGGCTCAATCTTGACAGCAGTAGTGTGCCCGGTGTCTTCTTTACATAGATAGTCGAGGCTCCCTTCCTGCACAGCCTCGATCTCTTCCTGATTGTGACATCGGTGTTGTCTTTCATAGCCCTTGTTGAAGGCATGAGCTAGAGCAATGGACTGGTGTTGCTCAAGTTTCTGCACTAACATTCGAACCTTGGACTCAACATAACCAGACCAGATCGTGTGGGCCTCCTTTGTCTTCGCTGCTGAGGTAACAGAGATGTAGTACTTGTACCCTGCGGTGAAGAAGGTATGCTTGACAAAAAGATCGCACCAGGGGCGCTTGCCCACCATGATGCTCTCAGATATCTGAAGAGCCCGCTTAAGTTCTCGGTTGATAATCGCCATTGACGAACGAGTAATGTTGAAAGTAGCACACATGGATGGATACGCAGGAGTAATGACGGGCATTAGATGATAGGTATCACCCTTGTAGAGCTGCGGAAGCAGGATTAGCACTATGCGCAGTGAAAGCGCATGTAGCTAGACGTACCTTGGGGTTCCAGATTCGAACAGGAAGAGGCCCACCCTCAATGGGCTTGAGGAGAACGGGTTGCGGCCAGCGCCATTGGCTAATAACCAAAAAGAACTTGTTAACAATCACCGAGAACGTAGCCTTTGGGTAGAGCTGGCAGACGCGTGCGACGAGCATGGCCCAAGCAACACCACCAGGGAAACCCATGATGTTGGCGTAGACAGCACGCCGTTGCGCCCACAGCTTGATGGCTCGCAAAGCATTCTTGAATGTGCTCTGTTCGGGGACTAGCGTGAGGATCTCATCCGTTACTCGTGTGCCGTTGAGAGATCGCAGCTCTGCCTCATCCAGGCCGCGCAGCAGGCCGGAGTCTTTGAGGTCTTTGAAATCGGCAGATAGCTGCTTCTGAATAACCCTAGAAAAGATCAAATCAATGCTTATGCCAGAGTACTCAAACTTGATGATGGGTACGAAAGCATCAGTCACGACAGCCATGTCAGTGATGGCATCTTTGGGAGCCATCGAGAGGAGCAGATCTGGGAAGAACTTGAAGTAATCCTCGCGGGTCACGTATTTCGGCGCGACGATGAGAGTGTCAATATCAGAGCCGGGGCCGTAGACGCCGAGGCGATAACTGCCGTAAGTGAAGACTTTGCCCCTCGCATTCCGTATGAGGACCTCGTTCTTGGGTTCTTTCTCCTGGGCGACTCGACGGACGAACGCATCGCAAATGGTTTGGATCGAGGCTAGGACTTCTTCTCTGGAACAAGTTTGTTAGTTCCTGACACGCTCACGCGACAGATTTATTGGCATTCACCTCTTGGCAGTCTCTGCTGGACTCTCGAAGGTCTTTTGACGCTTCAATTCTTCCAGGAGAGCGTCCGATTGTCGCAGCTCGGCTTCCGTTGGGAGTTGAACGGAAATGGGAGGCGTCACGCCGTAAGCCTGTTCAGATGCCATAGTTTCAATGTATCCAAACGTCGGAAT
>JAAOAT010000837.1:0-47012 GCA_013186855.1 Fusarium ramigenum | reverse complement strand
AATAAAAGAGAGGCTGCGATGAATCGTATCAGTGGCTGGGAGAGGAACTCATGCCGTTGATCCTAAAAGTTCTTAATACCTTTTGTTAGTTTATTTTGACCATATAGTAGATTGCTGGGTGAGAACATTGCCATCACGTTGATCCCTCGGTTATCGTGGTGTGGCTGCCTCTCTCTCGCTCCTGCTGGTTCCGATCACTATGCATTGACGTGACTGGAAAATACATGCTGAACAGTATATCATCCAAGATAGTATGGGTACCATGTATTTCCTCAAGTAGCTTGACCAAAAGCTCCTTTTCTGGGGGTCCTTCGGCCTGCAGAACAATTTGCTTGACGTTGGAAGTAGTTCCCCCGCCATAGCTATCAGAGCCCAGCAAGAATACCTTTGCGGGATATATCTGCTTGATTCCCTGTTTGACATTCTTGTTGTGCCTCTTCTGCGTAGAAGCAGTCCTAAGAGGGCCGCTGCGTTGCAGAGAAGGGCGCTGTGAGGATACCGTGAAGCGAATGAGTAAAGAGGCTGCCAGATGGCTGTTGAAGCGATGGTGGGAAGCATCCATAATATCTTCAGGGAGCTGTCCTTTTCCCCATCTTGGTATTGTTCAAGTTCGGAAATCAGGTCGCAATCGGTTGAGAGGAACTGTAGAAGTCAGTATTGTAAACCTGTCCAGACAGTGGAATTACCTCAGTGTTATCGCCTGTCGGCGCGGATGCTTGGGGGAAGACTCAAGGAAAGACTCGTTTGTAGGATGCTTGCGGGTCATGGGATTCGTTTGGGGTCTTTCTGGTGTAGGAATAGAGGGCTCGGTCTCCGATCCTTCGCTCTCATTGACTGTGGTCGCATCTGCGAGGTTTTTGTGACAAATTGGGAAGAAAAGCTGTTTCTCTTGAACACGATTTGGATAAAGTACTGGCTGCATACCACGCCAGGCATCTGCAAAAGCGGAGGTCATCAAGTAATTTTGATGTCGCCAAACTTCTCTTTTTGCTGGTTGGGGTTATTGATAAGGCGAGTGGCGTGAACCAGAAGATCGTACAAACTCTCAAGGGTACCAAGAGTCCAGTACTCGGGATTTATATCGCCGAGTCAGATGTTTGCATATTCACCGAGGAGACGACAGATGTTGGCAGCGACCTTTGCAATCTTCTCGGAGAGTACCGTCTCCCAGGGATGAATGCGTAGTCCAGTATCCACGAATGTTGCTTCGCTGCTGCACTCGAGACTCGTATTGCTTGCTCTATCCAAGATTTTAGATGAGGAAAGTAGAGGCATGAAGGGATGGCGAGGAGCTGTGCGCATGAGTACTGAATGGAGTGATTCTTGCATTGTAAACTGAGAAAGCTGGGAGAACTGAGAAAACTACGAGATTTCCCAAAGAAGATAGCTGTCACTAGTTCACAGCCGCAAAGAGAAAAGGCCCATGAATCTAAGCAGTGGTGTTAGCGATGAAGCAATCGCGATGCTTAAATACAGGAAGGAAGATTAAACTAGGGCGCGTTTGGTTCACTTAGAATACAGTGGCTGTCCATATCAGCTGTCGCCTTGAGCTGCCCGTTCAGCCTCATTCCTTTCTCTCCACATGGCAGCCCTATCAGCTTGTCGCTCAGCACCCGCCCAAGTCCTCCCTTGTAGGTGTTTCAAACATAACTGTTTCCCGTCATCGGGATAGTAAAGCCAAGTAGCCCATTTCGTCCACTGCTTGTCGTCAGCCAATGCTTTCACACAGCAGTAACTCTAGATATTTATCTGAAATAGAATGAAAATACACTTACAAGGCCTTCCTTCATCTGAGCGCGAGCTCTTTGTCCAATCTTGTCCTCAATAAAGTCTCCTCGCAACATGGCCAGCCGTGACGGAAACACTCTCTCAAGGTAATGTGCTGTTGATGCAAGATGAGGTTTGTCATGCCAGAAGTAAATCGGTGTCAAGGGTATCTTGACACCCGGATGTGTCGGATCTTCGTATTTTCGTGTAAGGGATGATGATAGCTCTCGCAAGACTGGGTGTTGTTCGGATATGGCATGTGAGAGCATGCGAATAGCAGCTAAGCATATATACTTGATGGGAGTTTCTGGATGTGAATCGTATGCTTTCATGATGTGTATAAGAGGCGCGATGGGGAAGTCTGCAACCAAAGCCCAGTCATGTTGCTGCACCCAGACAAAAGGAGTTTTAGTTACTCTCAAAGCTGATCTGACTGCAAGGCCAAACCCTAGTCGTCTTGATGGCTCTATAAAGGTGACTTTCTTGTCGCTGGTTTGCGATATCGTGTAGTCAACGGTGTTCTCGGGATTGGGGCTACCATACTCGGCCTTAGCATGCCTTTGGGTGAACTCAGCACCGACATGGCGATATTTCGTGAGTATCAGTTCCTTGACATTCTTCTTGTATTCGTCAAAATCTGCTGCCTGTTGAGGCGTGACCTGTCCTTTCTTCAATCGCGCTGTAGGTACTATCTGATCAAAAGTGTCGAGAACAACAATAACATTACATAATGTCAGAGCATGGCAATGCTCTTCAAATGACTCGAGGACCGCAGAGACAAGCTCCGTTGAAGGCGCGGATGGAGTTGGGGAAGTTGTGATTATGACGGTGACCAATTTTGGCAAAGTCGTATCTTGGGTCATTTCGCTCGCTTGAATGACGTGAGGTGTCGCCGTCAATTAGACTGGACATCGGCAAGCATTTACCCTGTATGCGACGAGTGTTGGGCTGTGTTTGAGATCTGAGTCAAGGCAATCGATGGCGGTGAGATTGGGCTTGGATGTGATGGGACGGGCCGCTTGGCTTCTGACTTGGAAAATTTTGCGTGTCGCACCATCACGCGATAAGTCTACGACTAACCAAGAGCAAGTTATCACGCTCCTACAACGGTCGCAAGCATAAACTGTCGCAATTGAGTGCCACATAATTTGAACCAACCTTCTCATAGCACACAAAAGAAGGAGAATAACAGTTAATGCAAAGGTTGAGCACTGATCGTTGCTGTCTCGACGCGCGTCCAGTGTGTAACATTGACATGCAGAAGTGACTGCAACATCAAATCGCGTGCATCACCAGCCAAGAAACCCAAGACCAAAACTCAACGGCTGAACTAGGCTCGTTTAACAAATAGCAAAACACTAAAGCAAGTCATTGAAGCGTTTCATCTCGAATTCCTTGCTTTAACGAAGTGATTGACGCCCGTCAATCTGGGAATACCGGGTTTTCCAGACCCAGCCACGCCCGATGATCCCTGGAAGCCAAGGGATGCATCTAGCCGCTGTGTCAGTACGTGGATCAATTACGAGTACAGAAGAACACTCTGCTGCAGGTGAGTTCAACGTGTGCTCGATTGATAGATACGAAGCGATGCGCGTTGCTGCATATTTCTTCGTAAAAATAGAAAGGCACTGTCTTGACTGTGCTATACAGTCTGGGGAGGAAAGAAACTCAAGGCGTTGAGTCTAGGTGACAGAAATATTTTGGTAAACTTGATATAAGTTTAATGCGACTGATGATGAGTTTATTTTGACACCCTATCTGTCTCCAGGTCTGACGAGGGCAGTGGCTGGTGTTGCCTTTCAGTGGGTCGGACCCCTGGAGCTAAGAAAACTCCCCAACCTCAAGAAATTTACTCCTTGGCTGTACCAAAGCAACCCAAGCCGAACCACCAACCTCGCGATTTCCAGCCTTCGCCTTTCCAGACCTCACTAAAACATGAATCAGTTCCTGACATTGTCGGTGTAGATTCTCATTCCTTTCACTCTCTACCCGCTATTTTCATGTCTTGTTCGTAAGACATTCTCATTCCAATTCTTTTGTTCTTTGTCTTCTTTCACCGCATTTCACCCCCCGCATGATGGCTACCATGGCGGCTCCCCATCAGCCAAGATACAACCTGGAAGATCCGGGTTATCCAGTTGAGCCTCGTACTGCTCGCGACGCCCGAGAGGCAGCTCGTGCTGCGCGAAATGGCCAGAGCCCGAGATACAGACGCACTCAATCGCCCGAGCAACTCGATGACTTCCGCCCTCAGAGTGAAGAGTTCGACATGCGGTCGCCCACCTCTGACGTGGCACTCCAAGACGCTATGCTCGCACAAGCACAACAGCAGCAGCAGGTGAGTTTTTTCACGCTAGAGAACACTGTTTTTCTGCAACATCTTTTCTCCGCGACAGAGCCTCGTAATTAACCTTTTCCTTTTAGCGTGTCGTTCCGGTTGGTCAGGTTTCCCGTAATGCTGGGCAGCGAAGACAACCGCCGCCTGGTCAAGGTCCAAACAACAACGCTCCCAGAGGTCCAGGTCCAGGTCCAGGCCCTCAGCAACCAATGCCTCCAACTTACCCTGGCGGAATGGACGGAGGTCCTCAGCAGCAGCAGCCCAATGGTCCTAGACAAGATGGTCGTTACAGACGACAATCGCGCCGCGCTTCGGAGTCTGAACCCCGACCTCATGGAGAGTCACCTCCCCGAAATGGACCAAACACCCAGCAGAGCCGTGTTTCTCAATCCATGGCCTCAGAACAGCATCAGCAGCGTCGCGCGCCTTCACCAGACCGTCTAGCAGTCCCTGGTAATGACATCAACCGTCTCAACAGTCCCTCCATTCAAAAGAGCGTTCTTCTTCCTCTTGAGCAGAAGATCCACGAGTACGATCATCTCATGGGTGAAGCTCAAGCCCAAATGAACCAACTCGACGATGAGATCCGCGCTCTTCAGGAACGACGTCGCCAAGCCGAAGACCGCTTCATCGAAGCCAAGTCCAAGCACGATGATTACTCACGTCAACACGATCAAGTAGGCAAAGCTCTCCGCGGGGAGCTCGTGCAGCAGGCCCCACCGCCCGCAGTCCGTCAGCCCGTCCAGCGCATGGAGAGCATCGACAGTTTCGAACATCGACCCGTCAGCGCGCAGAGCTCTTTTCATCAGAAGCCTAAGAAGGGAGGCTTGCGGATGAGCTTATTCAATCGAAGCAATTGACTAGACAAGGGTTGCTTATGAAGTTATGCGTTAATGACTGGGATATTGCTGGATATGGGAAAATGACTTGATTTGTTTAGTTTTTCGAAACTTCTTGATCGTCCGCGAAAAAGGACTTATAGCTTATTCGTTTAATATGCTTGGATGTACATAGATTGAGATTGAGGAGGTAATTTCGCACATGAGCATGAGCATTCGATATATCAAAAGATCTTGCTTTCCAATGACTTTATGGTCAGTTGTTTTTAAATCTCAACGATGACGTCAGTGAAGCTTTCATCGTGATATTGCCTGAGTAATTATTTTCTGCACAGAAACACTGCTCCCATCCTTGGAATATCCACCGAAACGCCAACGTTCATCCATGATCTGTGACAAGATTGCACTCCAGCTACTTTTCACGCCCAGTCTTATTGTGAAGCATGCGACTCCTGTCGCCTTCTGTTCAATTCCCAACGCTGACTTGTTCATCGCCTACATGCTCATAAGTCAATGTCTTAAACTCAGGTTTTCTCACTCACAGCTCAACCACACTCTTTAGTCTCTTGGGTCCTGTATCACAAAGTAGGGCCATTCTTCCGTTGAAAACGTGGTACTCATCAAGCTCATCATATTGAGCCGCGATAAGCTCAACCTTCCCATGCGTAGTCCTTTGAAAAGGATCGGCGCCTGAGTCTTCGCTAAGTACCTAGGCTTGGACAAGATGTTAATCCGAAGTTATGATTTTCGGCTGAGCGGTTTACGAGAGTGAGATTGTCTTTGAGCCTTTCATGTGCGAAACGTCAAATGACGTCAATAGCCTTCAACCCCAAGACTGTTCAGGCTAATGTCCTGATTCTCGTTTGATTCCCTATGTAAACTCTATCGAGGCCCCCTTGTATTCATTTCGGGAGTGAGATACAAATATGGTGTCGGAGAAGAATGAAGTGATCTTATAGACGTGGATGTCTTTGGTCCAATGCGTGACAGCCACCCTACACCAATTTGGGCTTTCGACCAAGCGTTCCGGGTCCACGTGCTAATGGCCTCCCGCCATCTCGACACGACCAAACGTTGGCCCCATAAGGCTGTAATTTCCCGTGCTTGATGGAAATAATTGCAATAAAGCAATGTGTCAAGGAATCCAAAGTTTCATGATCTGCAATCGCAATCTTTTTTCAGCGTAGCCATCGTCGTAGTCTTCCCTACGGATTCCAAATGAGAACGATGACAAGCGCTAAAAGAAAGTCGGTGGGGCACTTGAGCGGAACGCGTCTCAGTTGCGGTCGATCTGCCGCATTGACTCAAGTTGTTATCAAGAACCATTTCAATCAGACTCAGCCAAGGTAGTCAACAAAAGGAATGACATTCACGACTCATGCATTCTAAGACATCATCAATTCACATGAAGATAACTTCTCCTGAACAAACTGCGGCCCAGGGCCAGAACCCTCTCTGATTCCGAACAATCCCTGTCAATTTCGGAATGTGGAGCATTTTGCTTGCCGGGGAGCTGCAATGAAGAATCCGGGGACTTGGTAGCCCCTGAGATGGGCGCGGGTCTTTGCAAATCCGGAGATCATGAACAAAGAAAGGAGAGGCTTTTGAGTTTGGTAAACCCGGTTACATTGTCTCGACAAGGTAAGTCATTCATCAACCCTTTCTTTCTGACTCTGCAGATGCTGAGTCGACTTAATAGAGCTGACACTGATCGTCGCTGATTGGTCTTTTCGGGAAGCGGGATCCTCTTCCCGAGAGAACGGTTCAACATCACTAACTGACAAACATTCCTCTTCTCAGCAAAGAAACTTCAGCCGTTATCTGAAACGCACGACTCACTGCCACGTTTTGACAAAAGATGATGATCAAGCTCATCAAGTTTGACAAAGACTTTTAAAGTGATCTTCAGTGAGGAAATGACTCGAGTCGGCAGCTGAGAGGCCCAATTCTGCACCAAATCCTTGGCGAGTGTCGATCGTCTTCTAGCGTAGAATACTACTGCAAGCCTCATCCGCATCTAATTCCCATGACATCCCCTTCTGGGCGCGGACTTGTGCCTGTGCTTCTTATCACCGGAACGATGCTGCAAGATAGAGTTGTGATTGGCGATGGTTCCTCGGAGGGACGGACTTGACCCATGCAAGTGGCTACGTGCTTTCTAGGCATTAGCTGGCATTAAAGGCTCCCCCTCCCCTTGAGTCGTGACCCCTATGCAGGCGTTTGTTTTTCGTATCGCTTTCTGTTTCTGTAGCCATGGGCGGTGCTACCTCCTTCGCCGCCGAGGCATTTACACTGCTCTCTATCGGCATTTCGGTCATTGGGCTGCGAACGTTTGCGAGGATACGACAAGTCGGCGTGAGGAACTTTGAGGCCGACGATTACCTCATGCTGGTAGCGATTATTCCGTATACGATCGAGACGGCGCTTGCCTATACTGTTGGAGCAAAGTTTCATGGATTGACCAACAGTTCGATGACGGATGAGGAGCGCAAGGCTCTGTCTCCGAATACTGAAGAATACGGATGGAGGCAGGTCGCGTGTGACCCTGCAGCAGACAAGAGTAACTAATTTTTGGCAGGGTTGGGGGATCCAAGATTCAGATCGCTGGTTGGATAACCTACGCCACGGTGTTGTGGGTTATCAAGAGTGCGCTATGCGCCTTTTACTTTCGACTCACGGTAAGTTGAACACAGCATCAAAACTGATGACAGGGCTAAGTTCGCCAGGCTGGTCTCACCGGTTACAAAACTCGTATCTACATCGGCTTCGGCTTCATCGCATCTACCTACGTCGCCATTGTCTGTTGCATTCTATTCAGCTGCCATCCATTCAACCGCTTTTGGCAGATTTATCCCGACCCAGGCAGTACGTAGAGACACAGCTGGAATGAGAGGCAGACAAGATACTAATTCTTTGTAGACTTCTGCCACCCTGCGCTGTCCAAGCTCTACATCTTCATTATCGTCAGCCTCAACATCCTGACTGACATTTACTTGCTCGCGATCCCCATTCCGATGCTTTGGGGCGCCCGAATTCCCAAAGTGAAGAAGTATGGGTTGCTTGTACTCTTCTCTGGTGCCGTATTTGTGATGGTTGCGGGTTTACTACGATGTATCCTTATCCTCAAGGTATGCGACTTTCCACCACCACAGGGGTTATGATGAAGAGTGCACTGACATCCCCAGAATCCCAAGACGGGACCAGAAGAAGGAGCGAGTTGGGCTGTACGAGAGTCCTTCGTTGCCGTCGTGACAGCTAACCTTCCCAGTACATGGGGATGGATGCGCCAAAAGCTCAAACCCATCTTCGGCTCACTTCTCTCGTCCAACAACGTCAGCTCAAAGTACAAAGGCGGTCCCGAACCTGGAAGTATCATGCTCGCCGACGGAAATGGATCAAACTGGAAGAGGAGTAATGGAAGGTCTATCAGATCAACGACGGGGCTTGGAAGTGTCAATGATAGAAACGTCTACATTCACGGAGGAGGCGGCGAGGCTAGTTCGGACGAGATAATCCCATCTATGTCTGGAATCACAAAGGAAGTCGAGTTTACGGTTGAGGAGTCGGATGCAAGAAAATGATGCGATGCGATGGTGTTTGGTTTAGATATGTTATATACCCAGTCATGAGATGACTTAATATGCAAATAGATAAGGCTTCCGTTCCATGACAGTTGAGACTTGTGACCCCGAGAGCTTGGATCAGCAGAGAAAACTTAGTTTCAATGATTCCTTGGGTGATGTAACATGGAACTGCTAGGTGCCTCGACTAATACCGCCCAGGATGGACTCAGCAGGTACTGGTACCGTTTTCTATTTGAACACGTGAGTTTGCAACTGGTTGCCATTCTCATCATACCTCTTCGGAATGACGTTCAAAATACCATCAACGTCTCTCGGCTCATAGTCCAACATCGACGCAGCCAAGACCATGATATCCATTCCAAAATTCTCCTTGATCCAATGCGCAAACATGTCCATTCCAGCGACGGCACCACCCGCAGTCCAAATGTTTCCATCGACAATCCATTTCTTCTCATCAGTCCACTTGACATTAGGAAATTTCAGTCTAAGAGGCTGGATAGCACCATGGTTGACCGTCGCATTCTTGCCGTCGAGCACTCCTGCAGCAGCAGCAACGCTGGCACCAGTGCAAGTGGTGAAGAGAAGCTTTCCAGCGGCAACGTGCTTTCGGATGAACTCGGCGTACCTGGGATGAAGCTCGAAGTTCGTGGGGTCCGGACCTCCGAGCAGAAGAATTCCGAGATCAGGGCATTCATCAACGGTTGTAGTCGGGACAATCGGAATATTGCTTGTTTGAAGAACAAAGGTTTCGCGAGTGATGCCGATGTGATGAAAGACAAACTCTGGGGCGCGAGAGATGGTGTCTTGCTCGATCTTTAGATGACCAGATAGAGCCTCGATGTATGGTTTGGTGGCAGAGTGGAGGAGGTCGGTCGGGCCCAAGACATCTATAGCTTGATAGTCGTAGACAAGTGCACCTACGTGAATGGGAGCCATTTTGCCAGATTGGGTGGAATGAATTTAGAGTGATGACGGATGTTGATGGTGTCATCCGAAGCCAATAGGTGTGATTATACGAGCCTTTTATAGTGGCAGCACGTTATTGTGTAGTATGGTAAGAGTTTGAGATGAAACACATAAGTTCCGATGGCTGTCGCAACAAGTTCGACCGGGTTGCGATATATCCGAGCTGGAGTGGAAGTAAGAGGACCACGGTGGAGATTTGACCAGGGGCGTATCCAACAGGAATACAGCCACTCAATTAGATTCAAAGAGGTGGCCTACTCAAGTATGGTCGGTTGAGATACCTCCATGGCGCGTCGGAGCGAAAATGAAAGGTCGAGATCTACCAACTTTGCAGGCAATGAATGCGTGACAGGTTCCGACACGCATTCGGATGTAGGAAAAAGCCCATGTCATTAAACACCATATCTATCAAACAAACATCTCAATACCCAAACAAGTTAGAAATCAAAACATGCCCACTCTATTTATCCGTGATCGTTCATTTGTGCGTTATAGAAATGTGCTCCTCATGTTGTTGTGGATGACATCTGTTGCAACAGTGCTTGTGCATCTGGGACTACCCCGAGTGCCGCCATTTTGGCCTCTGCGGTACGCAATTGGATTTCAGCATTGCTTAAGTTCTCGAGTGACCTTTTCCATTGTCGAATGCTTTCAAAATATGCCTGTTCGGCGTGGAATTGTTCTGGAGTGCGATGCGGAGCTGTACGTGCTTGGATATATTGGTGGGTTTGAGGTACAGGGCCTGATGCAGCGACTCTTGGTGCCTCAGCAGGGATATATGTCACTGTATATGGCACGGCGTTTGGTAGGGATGCTATCGCGTAGGCTTGTAGTGGCCGAGTTTCCGGCAAAAAAGCCGTCGGGTAACAAATTGTTGAGCTCGCCGCGGAACCACAGGCTGTTGGAGTCTCTGTTGTTCTAAAGCCAGAATGTTTAGCCCAAGAATGACAAAGTATAAAAGGTGTCTTACGATACTCGTCCATGGCCTCTTCGATCTTGATCCAGCATGGTTCTTGAAGCACGGGATTGTCTTGTAGCATCCCTGTGTAAGTCGTGGCTGGCAACGACAAGTCGCTCATGTTCCCTGGGAACTGAGACATTATTCAAAGTAGGTCATAGTGATGATGTTGGGAGGAGAAGAAAGTAGCGAGTGTAGATCGCTGTATTTATACATGGCGCTCACAAAGACGACAGCTCATCACCGTTTCTTTCATACAAGTGTTCCATTTTCCTGGGATGACCAAAAGAAGTAACATTCAAGGCTCAATCAGTAGCCTTTCTCATGCATTCTCCGGAAAAAGACGAAGAGAACGGCTGCCCTTGCATTCTTTTAGAAGTTGGAGCAAGGATAGTCACCTTAAGGCTCCTGTTACGCAACGCCCAAGCTCTTAACCTAACTTGTACCTACCTTATCCCGCATCTCTTCTCGATAGTACCGTTCATCAATCTTTCCTTCTTGAGATCCCAGCAGATCGCCTCTCTACCCCATGGATCAGATCTTGTGTCATAACGCCCCCATCTTGTCCATATAATTCCATGATTCCCCTGTTCTTCATTGCGTCGCTCTGCGGCGTAAAACCTCCCACTTCGTGATTCCCACAAGTTTCTGATGCTTGCCACTTCAGACTTGAACCATTCGGCCATCAGCTCCATGTCGACTAATAAACCCTCGATTGGAGGGAAGTGCAGGAGGAAGTCAGCAGTAACAAAGCCCCCAAGGATATCTTCCGCGAGTTTGTGTTGTCTTCGGTCGATTTCTCGTACAAGTAGTGCGCCGCGTGACGCGCGACGGCTCATCTCGTGGAGACGAACAGCAGCGATGTCGTTCAAAAATGGCGCGACGTATCGTAGACGGTTGACAGCCTGGATCTGTTGTCCCCAGGGTATGTCGACGTGATAATCCGCACTGAGGACTTGGGTGATTCTTTGATTCATTTCGTCCATAGCCTCGCAAGCCTTATCCAAGATATCACTGTGTTCCACTACTGACCAGAGGGATCCGAGTTTGTAGAGTCTCTTCTGGCCCAAGTCTAGGTCATGATGATGGAAAGCGTTTTCAGTGAGGCGCCTTGCTGTGTCATTGTCGACTTGGCTCAAACCCCATTGCCTGGGAGTCGGATGTTTAGAAGGGCGGCACATCCTCGTAGAACTCGAAGTAGCTCGCTTTGGATTTGAAGTTGGATTGGCGTTGTGAGACGAGATTCTCGAGTAGTGCGCGCGAAAGACCTTGTCCAGGTAATCCTCCGGAACATCATCAGGGACATCAGACAGGTCTTGTGGCCTATATGATGTAGGAATGGGGCGATGATCACCTAAGTCGTAGACTAGAGATGGAAACACGCAATCCAGCCTTTCCTGGTCAGACCCAAAGGAGGCATTGTGTGTGAGCTGGTCTCGTAGCAAAAGGTCAAAATTGAACCACATAACAGTGACTCCAGACCAGGCTAGTTTTGGAAACCAATAGACCAGCGTGTTCCTGGTTGTACTTTGCCAGATGAGGTCACTTATTATGTCTTCCACAATGATTTCAAGCCGACTGAGAGGCGGGTCAGAATTCATGATTATCCTAGGCTCGCGAGGACGGGCTGTCGGCGATGGAGTATCAGTTTCATAAGGAGGCATTCCGAGGATAGTTGAGTCGGGTACATTAGATTTAATATAAGCATCCCATTCATCGTCTGGGATTGTCGGAAGGGAGTTGTGAGGAGAAATAAATGAACCAGAGCTTGTTGACCAGCGAGATTGGGTACTAGTCCCTCGAGTGAACTTAAACTGTGGAGGACCATGATTCGCTATTTCCTGCAGGTCATTCAGGGCTGATCGTAGAACATAGCCAAGGTCCATAAGGAACCAATGTTCGGGCACGTATGTCCCGTTCGAAGATGTCTCCCAGGGCTTGTAGATAGAGATGGAATCGTAGTCAGACATGCCAGTAGAGCCTGCATCGAGTGTAGCTTCAGGATCAGGTAAAAGCCCAGGTTGGTCCTTTCAGCGCATTGGCTCAAGCGCTGCTTCTCCAAAGAGCACCACGCGGCTGACGGTTATCTGCATTACGGCAATGTCGATGGCCTTCTCATACCAGTCAACAGCCCGAAAGGGCTTGTAGGGGAAGATTTGGTGGTACAAGTAGGTGAAAATACCAATATTGAGGACAACGAGGAAACAGTTGAATAAGACTGAGGAGATGGACGTGCGAGTGTTTGGGCGAAGAGAAGTGATGCGGTCATTGTTGTGAGGCTCTTGGTCATCACGCAAGACCAAGGAGTCTACTACTTTATCCTCAGACTCTACCCCTCCCCTAGCTGCAAGATCCTCGACCGCTGGGTCATCTCGCATGAATCCCTGGTCGAATTCGTTCTCAGCCCGTGAATCATCCAGTGGAGATATGGGTCTCGGGCGATGTCTTGGCGATTGAATAGAGTCGTCGATCCAGTCGTTTCCTGTGACCTGCCTCTTTGGCTCTGGTGGGAGATGTCTCTGAGCCACTCTAGGCATTGCTTGAGTAATGGGAATGAATTCCTGGCCAAACAGCTCCTTTGACTTGTCTCCCTCGGATACTCGACGACGCTTCGTTGGGGGTCGCTGCTGATTTTGATCGAGGTCACTCTCACTCAGCCGCCGGCGCTTAGGCACGGTCAAAGATAAGGGACGAGATGACCGAGAGTATGGATTTTGATTGCTTGAGGAGTGGGACCGGAAAGAAGTTGGAGGACTTGTCCGGGGATCTACTTCAGCCGCGATATTTCGAGTCTCGTTACGAATATCATTACGGTCATCCCGGGTGTTGTGGTTGCCTGGTAGATGGCACCGCGGTGAATGAGGAGATCTCTGGTGAAGACGATGTCGCAAAAGAAAGGCCTCTCGGGATTGCCAGGCGCGATATCGAGGGCGGCCCCGAACCTTGAGCTTTAGGTGAGGCAGAGACGGTGCCATCTATTCTTGATCCGTGATCGATAAGGCTGATGACAAGTGAATACCAACCCCAGCTGATGATCGAACTGGTTGAAAGGAAGAGATAAGGAGGTTAATGTCTGAAAGAACAAAGAAATCTGTCGCAACCGAAACCGAAACATGATTGGACGTTGGTGGCAATGTTTGTCGCACAAGAGCACGTGACATGTTTGTGTATGTTGATGCTTACAGTGAATTCACAATAACTATAGATAAGGGGTGAATTGCGATTGCAAGGAGTGAATACTAAATGAGAATCACGAAGAGGTTAGAAGGGAATTGGCTGTTTGTCTTCACATCAATGTTTGGGACAAATAGCTTAAGTCTGGCAGCCTATGAGTGACAATTGAATAACACATGTAAATCTAGGCAAGTCTCAAAAATATGCAGGTACCAGTCGCCGACCCATTGAAGAGAGGGCCTTAACATTATAGGGCGCAGTCAACTATAGCGAATTCCTTAATAAGGATTGTCGTTAAAAAGAATGACTCATGAGACAAATGGCCTCGTGAGAAAGGAAAGGCTATTTCGTGTATAAAGCTCATGAGATGATTAAGGAAGCCTCTTAAAGAGGGGCTCATAAGAGGGACTCATAAGAGGGACTCATAAGAGGGGCTCATAAGAGGGACTCATAAGAGGGACTCGTAAGAGAGGAGCGATAAGAATAACTCGTAAGAGGCCAAACTCATTAGAAAGGAGCCCTTAAGGGCGAATTACTCATGAGAGCGGACTTTCAGATACCATTAAATCATCCCGCTCATAAGAGGGCAGCAGTTTAAAGCGATGTCTTGTGACTCATTTTAATAGGGCTACTGTGTTGTATAATGTGTTCACAAGAGCTGAGTTCTGTCTGCCGGCATAAGCTCTCAGCCACAAGTCTCAACAAGAGCGATGCTCACAATAGCGATGCATAGAAGAGAATAATACCATGTGAGATCTGACATGAAGGAGGACAAAATAGAACTCGGAGAGTGGTGGGTGGATGCCAAGTGTGATTGACTGTCAGTCCAAATGTGACCTTTCCTTGCTAAAACATTGCATCGCGATGAATGAAAACATGCTCAACAAAGAGCTCAGGGATACATATTCATTTTCTCTGTCCGCAGTAGTCTGCCCACTTAAAGTTTCAAGAGGTGAATATCATGTTTGCCGGTCTTTGAATTTTGATTACGATGCTCAATAAACAAAAACATCAACCCTTTGAGGATGAGACAAACACTTAATTTCCCAAAAGTATATAAACCTTCCCAATCTCATCCCCAATCCAAAATAAATCCAACCTTGACATCATAAATTGATCTACCTTTACCATCACAGCATATCATCTTTTTAACAATGTGCCGTCATCATCCCAACTCAATCTGCGGCAAGGACGCCCAGTTCTACAACAACAAACTCAATACAAGAACCCGTTTTCGTCTTTTCCTGTGCCAGTCTACCCGGGCTGACATAGCGTTTATCATTCATAACAACCGCGGCAAAGTCGGCATCAAGGCCGTTGCCAAGGCTTGTGGCCTCCACTTCGACCGTGGAAGACTAGGTAGCACAATTGACTCTCGTTGTGGCCTTTGCATATGGCAAGGTCCTTCACGTTTGATAGGCTGTTGGATACATCTTGCTGTCAAAGTATTCGAGAACTTTTACAAGTTTAATACATATCTTGGAAGTAGCCTGTAGCGACACCCGCCTAGATTGTCCATATCTATCAAGGGCAGTAAAACCACGTCAAAGCTTTGGAAGAGCCATTGGTGCGTTTGTATAAGAAGCACAACAAGCATATTGAGAACCATAAAAATGAGAAACAGGTGGTTGTACGGGTCTTAGTAACTGGCCCGTTGGCATGACATTGGAGAAACACCAGAACCTCCGCGCGAACGTGGATCGACTCTTGTATCATATTAACGAGATCCTCCAGAACTTTTATCTGGTCTCGGTAGAGCGGTGAGTTGTAGATGTTAGCGATGGAAGGCTTGACTACTTGCCATGTATCGCCTCTCTCGTCTGGAAGGATAGGGCGAATAACATCAATCCCCGTCCAAAGTGGTAGGAACTCCTCTGGGATCTCTGTCTTCCATTCTGGCCACACCTCAATAGCCTTGACCGTGTCGTCGGCAGTCTCTGACGCCAGCAAATTGCCTTTGTTGGGTGCCAGGCCATACTTGGCGGCTTCTCCTGGTTCACCTTCCGCATCTTCCATCTCTACGTCGTCTTCCTCGAGCACTTCGCCCACCGTCTCTACCACTCGCAACGCGCCCTTCGCCACACCCTTGATAACCTCCGAATGGAGGCCATCCCAGTTGACCTGACCTTCTCGTTGACTAAATTCCCCAGTTTTAGCAGCTCGAGCCGCTGGATGTTGCCACGATTGATGGCCATGTGGACCTGGCGACTAACGAGATGTGAGATTGGGTAGGGTAGCGTGTGCTCGATCCAGGATGGGCCGTCCTCCCTAGGGGAGGAAAGAAAACACAGAACCTAGATCCTAAATGATAAAAATACTTAGGTAAAATAGCCTAAGCTTAGGATAACCTTCACTAAGTTTATTTTAACACCCTAAACTTAGGTCTCGTGTTTTTCTGCCCCCCGAGGCCTCCCCAAGCAAACCCTCCTCTCCTCCCACAGCCTGATTTGCGGTGTTAGTAGACATTGGATTCAATGGGTTCATCATCAGCAATGTCTTGAGTCTGTTAACCAGCTCTAGCAGTACCTTAAATGCGCCAAGTGGTATCAGAGACATCGACCAATGCGTATCCATCTCGTCCTTTTTATAGAACTTCGCCATGTTGGTGATCCCTTCCTTGCTGTTAATATCCGTGTGCTGGAGACTTCTTGGAGGTAGGTACTGGTGCACCTTTTCGTTCTGCCTTATGGCTTTTCCTTCAGTCGTTTTCGCTGTCGAAAAAATTGGTTTGGCTTGCGACGTATTGCTTCGTACGTGCTAGGTTGCCTTCTATGATGTTTGACTCTGTCAGGATGGTGTTACTGTCAGCAAGCGTTTGAGAGGGTTCGGCCTTGAAAACAAGCCCAGTGAAGTCATCTTCTTTGAAGACTCTGCGATACACGTCGCCTTTTTTCGAGCTCACATATACCAGCTGTCCACTGATTGCCGATAGCCCCAAATGAAATAGTACTAGAGCCGACATCAGAACTCTCACATAGTCACGTAAAAAGGTATGCCACAGAACCTGGTCATGGACCTTATCCCGCAATCAGCGTTCTTTGCCTTTGTGCCTTGGGCACGGCGCCTTTTTAAACCTCTGAGCCTTATCACACACCTGCCCCCCTTTGATACTATATTATGATCTACGGCATGGCCATATATAAACATTTGCGGCGCGATAACTCACAGATCAGGCTCGTACGTGTGCTTCCGCCTTCGCCCCATGACACCCGCCTTTCTCTCGACCTCCGTCACGGCTACATCGAAGATGGAACCTACTCAGCACTCTCATATGTTTAGAGCGATGCATCTGGGCAGGAGTGCATTTTTGTCAATAGAGTATTATTTCGTATACGCAGAAAACTCTACCAGGCCTTGATGCAACTTCGCAGTAACGGCGTCACCGGATGGCTCTGGATTGATAGTTTATGCATTCAACAGAAGAATATTGATGAGAAGAGCTATCAAGTCGAGTTGATGAGGGCGATTTTCAGCAGTGCGTCTCGCGTGTACTCATGGCTAGGCGAAGGTACACCCGATACCAATGTCGCGATGGACTTTTGTGCTCGCATCGGATCGAAAGCCGCTATCATTGAACTTGATAAGAGAAATGACTCTTATCTTGTTTCGTTCTTCAAGGAGCTTTTTGACTATCAAGAAAACAAGCCTCGTTTGAACCCTAAGTACGCTCAACTAATTGGTGCTGAATCCGAATTGGTGGCCTTTTTTGTCGATCTCTTACAAGGCCTTTCCTTAAAGCTCAAAAGTCGCGTGACAATGAGTTATCCCGAGGGCTACATGACATGATGAACCATGAATATTGGAAAAGAATCTGGATCAATCAAGAAGTGGCTTTAGCGAAGAACGCCATTGTCCTGTGTGGAGGCAAATCAGAGTCGCTGGGGTTCATCGAGCAGACAATCAAGTCACTTGAACTACGGAGTCGATTCCACCCATGCATATCTATACGTGCATCCTGGGATCTTATTTATGTGTGTGTAAAGATTTCGATGAAATTGCCTCTGTTGACGCGGCGTTTGCATCAACAAGGACAAGAGATACCATTGTCACGACTACTTTATTATGACTTCTCACAACATCTTCAGCAATAGTATACAGCAACTGATCCCAGTGATCTCATATTCGCCCTCCTTGGAGTCATTACTAACAGTAACAAGTTGGGTATCCAAGCAGACTACCGTCTGCCACTGAAAGAGGTGTTCACGGCGGCAACAAGAGCCATGTACGAATGCGTGACCGATGACCTTGACATAGATCTATGCATAGCGAGCGAAAGACAACAGGGTGACACACCATCGTGGGTGATTGACTGGCGCAAAGTCGGACCCGAAAGTGGCAAGACGTGGCCCATAAACGATCGGTGTCGAAAGTATCATGCAACTGGGAACATTGATAGACCCGCCCCAGTGTTTATTGATGGCGATAATCAGTCCGGTATCCTTCGCAGATATGGGTATTTAGTGGATTCGATAAAGGAGGTATGGCGATACCGTGAGAACCTCCACCGCGTGTGTCTCCAGGACCAAAGGGGAAAAGACAAGATACGCTGGATATCCTCAATCGTCGACTTTATGCAGTTACCAGAACCTCGGGACCTGGTGAGGATTATGTGTGGAGGACTCTCCAATCTTGGTTCTATGGAAGTACAGAGGATACTCATCATTCGTTCTGTCATGCGACAGGAAGACATACGTAGCGAAAACCTTACCGTTCCTCGGAGGGCTTACCTAGACACATTGACGATGACACGATCAAAGCAACCAAACTGGACAGTGGTTGAAAGGCTTTCCGATGGTATCGACCAAATGCGAAACTTTGCCTTTTTCTCAAGCCGAGGGAGGGCCATTTTCAAGACACAGAAGGGGATGCTGGGTTTGGGCCAGAAATTCGTGGAGGTCGGAGATACGGTAACACTTCTTATCGGCATTCATTCGCCTATTGTGCTTCGTTCGCGTCATGAGGAAGGTTTCACCTTGGCAGGGGATTCATATGTCGATGGAATCATGGAGGGAGAATTTCTCCAAACGAACCCTGTTGATCGAGAATTCGTTATATACTAGGACAGATACAGTGGCTCTTGGTTGGCATTACCTAGTACCGACTTGCGACAAGATATCATCATGATGCGTTCCCAGTTGCAGTGTTACATGACCGTCGCGACGTCGTAATAGAGAAGTTTCAACAACCGAAAGGCGGCGCTTGTCTCAGCCCAAGTTAAGCTGTTGGATTCGGATCTTGGATCAGTCATTGGACAGTAGAGTAGCGGCTGATGTCGCGCAAACCAAAGAAATTTGATCTCCTTGTCCCACGAGTCGCATAAGATTCTGGTCTTGGATAGAAACAGTGACACCATCGCGATAGCCCCTGGAATATTGGCACGAACCCAATCTAGTTCAGGAAAAGAACCACAGAGGGCCATGTATAAATATCATGACAAATCACGCCAGACCATAAAGCAAAGACAGTTATCGAGCATCGCCTTTCATCTTACCATCACCAAGAAAGTTCCACCCACCAAAGCCAAACAAGCACTGCAATCCGCTTATAGCTATGCAATTCCTCTCAGTTCTTGTTCTACTTGCCCCCGTGGTATCTGCCTCCTGCAGCTCCAACACGTACCGTTGCAAGAACCCCGAAAAGTCCACTGCTGAAGAGGCCGCAATGACTACGAAAATTTGCAGCCGTGTAGGAAATGAGTATTGCTTCTGCAACCATTGGGCGCAGTGGTTTTGTGACACAGATGGAGAGAATATCAATAAGTTCAAGAAGCTATGCCAGGACCAGGGTCAGAATTGGTATTGGAACGAATGTTGAGCGGCGGGCCGGGGGGGATGGCTGGATCAATTCGTGATATAAGGCTTTTGTTATGGTGGTGGTCGAGATATGGAACAAGCCATTTTGTAGAAATTTGACACTTGAGTTTTTGATCGATGGCTACCTCTTCCAAACGTCTTGATGAGTAAGAGACCGCGGGATTTTTGCCATACCGAACCTTCAGGCCTCTCGAAGCCGAGACAAGAAGTGACAATTCTAGCCCAGGCTTTTCTTTCGTAGCCCACTTGGGTTTAATGCAGGTACAGATCGAAAACGTCCATGACAACCATAAACAGAAGCTTATTAACTACAAGCCACCAACTCCCCAATTGGCCAAGCTATCAAGCTGTTTTTGTCTTAGATGATCGGGATGTCTCACATCCATGGCACCAGGCGTGTCAAAACCCTTTGGCTGAGGTTACACACGCTCGATGACAGGAATTGATCGTCTTCTTCATATTCCGCTCTTGCTCCCGGGATGAATACCGGAAACTCTTGGCGCGAGAGAGTTACTGCAAGATCATTGGAGCCATGAAGTCTCATACGAGACAATACCAAGGTCATCATCTGACCCATCAGCTGAGAGGTCTAGACTGAACTACCAGCCGCCTACTGGACACAAGCTCGTCGGTAGTAGCTTTAGAATCTATCTATGGATGCGTTATTATGTTTTTTTTATCGAAGTTCGAGATAAGCTCTGAATCAGCTCCTCCGATTTATAGCGGGCGCACGGGATGCTTGGAATGCTATGGCGTTACTTACTGGGTCATACGCGCTCTCTACAAGCCACGATAATCTTTGACTTTCATCGGCATATGCTAAAGTACCTATAACATAGATTTGGCGTCATACCAAGGCAATCCTACTACAATTAAGCTACATCGAGTACCAATCGAGACCGTTCTTTGGTGTATCAAGCTTCTCGGCTTTGAACCCCTGACAACATCCGTCATGTCGCCTTGACGCCTCGGCAGTGCCCAGATAAGCATGGACTACGTCCCTCATTTATGTGCCAAGCTGCCTTTGTCGTCGTAAGCATGCTTCTCTGCCGAGATATTTTGCCTTCACCACTGTTCAGGCTTCTTTCGACTGACCACAATGATGTTACCCCATCGCGATAAATGGGATGCTCACTACTCAACCATCGATGAAACAGTCTATATCGGTAGAGATGTCTTTGTTGTTGTAAGTTGTACTTGTATGCCCCTCTCGGTAGTGGCACGTACTGACTCTTAACCAAGGTTGCCTCGACGTTATCGCTCTACAATGCCATCGAACTACTCACCCTCATCTCTCTAACCTTCAAAAGACGATCGGGACTTTACTTTTGGAGTATTCTCATTGCATCATTCGGAATCATCCCATATTGTCTAGGATGGCTCATTGTCTACTTCGACCTTACACACGATTATGTTGGAATGATCATTGAGACTGTTGGATGGGTTCTCGTCATTACTGGCTAGTCTGTTGTTTTGTACTCGCGACTTCACCTGATTGTCACCGACGTCAAGATTCTACGAGCCGTTCTCATTATGATCATCATCAACGGTCTAGTATGGGTAAGTCATACTCTTGCTCAACACGGTTCCCAACTGACCACGGCCTAGCACTCGACGATGACTGTGCTGCTCTTCGGATCAGAGTACAGCCCAAGTGACAACAGAAAGGGCTTCAACAATGTATTCAACATCATGGAAAAGATTTCCATGTCCATATTTTATCTGCAGGAACTCATCATCTCCGGTCTGTACATCTGGAAGTCAATGGAGATCCTCAAGACAGCTTTCGGCAACACAAAAAGCATGCTGTACAAGCTTTTCACGATCAACTTCGTCATCATCCTAATGGACATCGCTCTTCTTGCGATAGAGTTCCATGACCTCTATGTCTGGGAGCAAGGTATCAAGCTGGTCACCTACTCGATCAAACTCAAGCTGGAATTTGCTGTTCTTAGCGAACTCATTGAATTCGTTCGCAATCGTAGCGGAACTCGGTCGCGTCCGACAAAAAACACCGAGAACCAGAGCACTCTGGTGCCGTTGTCGTCTATGCATAAGGGGAATACTAAAGGAACTACGTCTAGTACCAGAGACTTTATCCACGCTGGTGATTCTCGGACCAACACAACTATTGCGGCTACCAACCCGATACCCGCGGCTCCGACTAATGATAGCATACATGTTTTGAGAGAGGTTGATGTGGAGAGTTTGTCCGCTTATCCTGGGAACAACCAAAGCACTGATGAGCTATGGGGCCGTCTACCTGAAGAACTTGGGAAGGCTATGGTTGGAAGGGCATTATGAAAAGAACCTAGATAGCCAGTCTCATATATTTGGCCGCCATTGAGATCATTCCGACTCTGCCTTTTTGCACTTTGATGCCCCGCGTCGGTCCCATTCCAGACCCATATCTTGATGTTTCCGGTCTTCGATCTTGCCAGAACTCGGTCAAGGGTTGCTGCATATCTTCGCTTACTGATGGTACACAGATCCAGTCAATTCATTCCTCGGGAAGCCTGTAGACATTGTATGAATCATCACGTCAAATTGGGACACCTTGTACGACCTCACAGAATGCAATTTTCTCTCTCAAACTTGCCATACCTTGATTGCTACTACCCCTCAACAGAATTTTTCATTCCCTCTCGAACTCACCCACATTCATCTCCCAACATGGAGCCCATTTCACTGGCATTTGAGATTACGTCCCTATCTATGCAGCTAGTAGGAATGGTAAAGACCATCAAAGGACTGGTCACTTCCTATAGATCAGCTGCACAGGTACTGGAAGAACTATGTCTTAGACTTGACACCATTGAGACTATCTGCGACTCTCTGGGGTCATCTCTATCACAAGCTAGCAGTTCGACTCCAAAACCTGAACTTTTGCCCCTACTCAACAGTCTGAAGCGCTCCGTTCGAGAGTGCTATGACAAAGTATCCAATGTCAACCAGGTCATAGCGAAAGTTTATGCAAAACTCGAGTCAACCCGCAACCCCTTCAAAACCCTGGGTGTCTCGTTCCTGCCATACAGATCTGAGCTCGCTACTTATGTCGATAGTCTGGATAGCTCGCTCTCTTTACTCCATAGTATTATGGGAACAATGTCAGTGTAAGTTGTAAATTGCGGTAAACAATGTACATATGGAAACGCTGACGGCCCAGAGTTTTAAACATGAAAAGCTCTCAAGAGTTGACCATATCCATCCCTGTCATTCAGCCTTTACCTCAGACAGGACCCTTCCCTGTCATGCCGAGATTTGATTCAACGAACCACTCTGTGCCTCCTCAATGCACATCGAAAGAATACACCAACAGATGGAGACATCAATGCTCAAGTTTGGCGTTTCTTCAAAAGACACACAAATCGACAATCCAGGGCTTAAATTCTTCAAATACCCAGTCTTCAGTCCTTACACGGGAGAGTTCGACTTTAACTTTCGGTTCATCATTGTTGAACACATATATACAACTATCAATAATGAGAGGGCCTCTCGCACCCTTTTCTGTTCGGTTGCAAATCCCACGGGTTCTTCTCATCTCCGAAGATACCACTGGTCTCGGTGAAAGTGTCCGAAAGGCATTTGATTCCGACGATTTGCAAGCGACTCAGGATCTGTTCAGCCAAGGACTTCTTACACCCGCCACAATAGTCACGTACACCGAATATGATCCTGAAAATGAAGCATCGCTGTTGGGCGTAGGCTTTCTCCACCTCCCTCAATGGACCAGTTTTACTGACCTTGTTTTAGCTAGCTATGTCATTTCAATCTCGCAAGATTCTCAATTTCTTAAAAGATCAAATGGATCTAAGCGAGCGGAGGTATGTTCAACAAAGGTGATTTTAGTATAATGCTGGGTGCTAAGGACAGCAGGAATCATGTAGCTCATTTTTCCTTTCATTATCGATACCCCGCATCAGATGAAGCATTTAACTGCATTCTCGAGTACATTCACTTACGCAAAGCGTTAATGACTCCAGCAGAGTTCCGCATTATACCATGGGCCTATGAACCCCGTCGTATAACTGCCTATGTAGAAGCTTGTCGACAGTATTTTCCTTATGATTGGGACCGCTTTGATAATGTCATTCTGAGTGAGGTGAGTTATGGTTTCAGCCTACTTTCCGTTGATCAGATGTCAAATGCTCAGTTGGAGGATTGGGCACCGCTGTTTACAGACATCGTGGCGCGCAGTCAAGGATTATTCGACAGCTCCGAGTATCACCCGTTCACAGCAACTGCATGGTACATTCTATGGTATCACCTCGACCCTGATGATGCTTGGTATCATGTTTGCCGCTGGGTCGACATGCTAGAGTTAGCTCAGGTCGACGTGACAAATTATCTGAAAGCTGCCGTGAAATATTGTTCTGAAAGCTGGGTGGAGACTAAGACCTGGTGCTTTCGTGGACTCGAAGATTCGGCTGTGCGCCGATGTCTTCGCTTGAGGTACCACAAGGGACGAATGCTCCCATACTGGATCGAATACGCTGATGTCTCGTGCCCGATACGCGAACTGTTGACTGAATTTTCGGCACTACGACACATGGACAAGGAGATCCGGTGGGGTTACTGGTCTGAACGTACAGAGGTATACAAAGAATGGAACCGTGGAACAAATGACGAGTCACACTTTTGGATGATATATTGGCCAGTGATTCCTCCTCTCATTCGATTCGGCCCGGAGAATAGCCGCACGGAAGAGAGGCCTCACCTAGCAGACTGGGCTGATCGAGAATGCGAATTGCAGGAGCGTCGCTTTGAACGAAAAGAGCACCGCAGGCATCAAAAGCTCCTCGGTAAAGGAAACAGACGGAAGAGAATGCCAGGAGCGTGGGTGGAATAAAAGAGACTTTTTATGATGAATTATTTGGGCATGGTCATCTTCTGCTTCTCAAATCAATACAAATAATTCTTCTTTTAGTGAGACTCCGAGATCAGGTGGTTTGCCCATAAACTGTGCCCCTCCTTATGCAGGCTGCGAGAGTAGACGAATCACAATTCGAGACACGTTGGCGACGAGAAACAGCCATCGAATAAGATCGCCATGTTTTGCACAGCCCCTCCAATGCATTCGCGCAGCCCGATTTCCGTCATCGCCAACATCAAAAGACTCGGGTCTCATCCTCGTATTCCAGACTTCACCGTCAACATTCCTTACACACTATGGACCCTGCTTCTCTAAGTTTCGGAATTGTGTCGCTAGCAATGCAGCTAGTGCAGACAGCAAAGGCCGTCAAGGAATACATCGCAGCCTACAAGTCAGCGGCGGAAGAGCTCGTAAGTCTCGCCGACAAGCTTGATGATATTGAGACAATTTGTTGCTCTTTGGAAATCATTCTTTCAGATGGGACAAAACGATTCACTACGCTGGATGTCAATCTGCTGAAGAAACTGAGTCGTAATATTCAGCAATGCCTCTCTAAAGTCTCCGATATCCATAGCATTCTCGATACAATCTCAAGAACGCAGAAGAATACCCGAAATCCCTTGAAGACTGTTGGAGCACTATTTCTGCGCTATAGAGACCAGATCCATCTCGCCACGAATGGGCTGGACCGTTGCCTTTCTTCACTTCAGCTGCATATGACCGCAAACATCCTGTACAGTACATCCAGCCCGCAACCTGCAAACTGCCTTCTAATCCTTCAGTGCTGTGACTATGACGTCTCATCAGGCTGTCCGAGGCCCGTCACAAACCACGGGTACTTCAACTTTGACAGCTAGAGAATCACAAGAGGCACTAAGTGTTAGAAAGCTCGAGCAATGCGACGAGCATCAAGCGCACCGAAAAAGGCCAGCAACTGTCGTCGATACATGGAGACAAGGCTGGAGCACAAAGGCTTTTGTGCAGTGGACAAGAAAAACAACCAAGGAAGAAATCTCATTCGACACAAGTTCATCAACAATTTAAGATGATTCTATCTTCACGATAGGTTCTTCATTGCTGAGTTTGTACGTGAAATTATCGCTACGGCGTGGTAATCTCTCCCCATTCTGTATCACTCTACAGATACCACGAGTTATTTACCTCCTTCAAGGCCAGCACCAGTATTGGCGCGAAAATTAATTCCGCTTTTATGGATGATAACTTGAGTCAAATCAAGACATATTTTACTCAAGGCATTCTGACACCTGCAACAGTCATTGCCTGGGATGAATATGATCCTGATAATGAAACTTCTCTTCTGGGCGTAAGTTGAAAAGCATTATTTAATTATCACCCTA
The DNA here is from genome assembly GCA_013186855.1 of Fusarium ramigenum. NCBI lineage: Eukaryota > Fungi > Ascomycota > Sordariomycetes > Hypocreales > Nectriaceae > Fusarium > Fusarium ramigenum. The sequence continues at coordinate 21,342 of JAAOAT010000837.1, read as the reverse complement.
ACAAGCCAACAGCTGGCAGCCTTGACAAAATCCAAGTCAATTCTCAGATTTCTCGCAACGCAAACGCTTGATCTATCTAACAGTTATGCGTAAGCTATAGACAGATACGAACGGATATGCTAACATTCTAGAAATCATGTTGGCAGTGCAAACTTTTTGTATGCTTGTAATGGAGAAGATGGTCCTAGATGCGTCCTGGAGTACATCAAGCTACGCCGAGACTCCATTTTGGCATCCGAATTTTACATGATCCTGCGAGGTATTGTAGATCCCTATAATGCCCAGATGTGTGTAGAAGCGTGCAAGCCTTATTTCTCAAGTAACATGGCGGCTTTCAACACTGCGGTCTGGAGATACGCCATGAAACAGTTCAGGCACGATTCAACAGTAAACATCGAAGGATGGGGAGGCCTTATTGCGGATTGTGTCGTCAGAGGCTTGGATATTCATCAACAGCTTCGATCCGACACCTACTTCAGTGCTCTGAAAGCTATCTTGTTTTACAACTGGGACACTGACGAGATATTGGAAAATGTGCATCGGTGGATAGATATTGTGGAGCAAGCTGGTGTCAGCATTAAGGAATATCTCATGGTCGAGACAGAGTGCTGTTTCGCGACATGGCACGATACGCCATATTGGAATAGCAAGAAAGTCGGCTCCTCGAACTACAGACGCGTTCTGTTCATCAAGGAGTCGAGAGGTAGACAATTTCCATTCTGGGCCCTTTCAATACGGGACGAGTGCCCTGTTAAGGAATTATTGGCGGAGCATGAACACTTTGCTACGCCACTCACATCCTACCCAGAAGGCTCGACACAAGCATACATTGCACAGCATGAAGCTTGGAAAGAACACCAGACCTTAGGGGCTCCAGATGGATCTGATAGACATCGAAAAAAATGGCCTTTTTGGCTACCTCTTCGTTACTACAACGACTATAGTGCGGAGGAGACGGAATGGATGGATCGGGAAATGCAAATGGCCCAAAAACGGTTTGACAGCAATCAAAAGCGCAAGGAAAGGAAAATTGGGGTGCATATGCCAAAACAGCGGACGTCAATGCCAGGAACCTGGGTAGAAGATATTTGAGGTTTTGAATAAACGATTGGTCTTGGTATACGTCGCGTGTTGAATGTATCTCATAAAATGATTTCCCTATGTGAATGAACGACCCGACTCAGCGCACTACTTGACTATCGCTGGTTAGGAGTCTGTAGAATACTAACATAAGAGAATGTGCGATAGTGTTAGCCCTTAGACGCCTAAAGACTTGAGATTATGTATCCAGGTGAGATATAAAGTCGTCACAGAGCGGTTGATCCTAGATAACCTCAGTTACCCTAAGCCTGCAGGGTACGGCCGATCATTGACCCACATCTACCGACAGAGGATTGTGATTGGCAGTCGACGACGCGTCTCGTGAGCTAGCGGCGCTGACGTCGTCATCCTTGACACCAGAAATCTCACCCATGTCGAATCGACTGCATCCCCTAAACCCGAAATGTCCTTCTAGCGGCCCAAAGAATGGCCACAAAACGTGTCCTTCGTGGCAGTCACCAACCAGAAGACGAATCCGGTATCATATCGTCACTCCTCCAGATACAAAAATGCAGGATCCCGCAGCAAAAGATGATATGGATCGTCGAGAATCTCGAATGCCTCGGTCGACGACAATCCAAGAAGAGAAAGCTTACTGAAGATGAGAATGAAAAGCTCGAGACACCTTATTGGTTCAGAAAAACCGTCAACGGATTCAGAGACAGCAATTTCGTTGCGCTTTCGTATACCTGGGACGCTTCCGAGCATGAGACGCAGAATTCTAGAAGCGAGGGTCATAAAATCGAGACAAGGGATGGGCAAGAAGCCTGGCGCTCCTCGGTAAGAAATTCAGTACTTGAAAGGATCACCAAGTACATGCAGTGCCATGACGTGCCGCTTCTGTGGATTGATCGGCATAGCATCCCGCAGAAGAAATGCAAGCAGCCAGCATGCACACATACTGAGTGCCGACAAAAGAGACATGCTCTCGATGCAATGGACCGTGTTTATTCACTGAGTGATCATCCCGTTGCGCTACTTGGTCGGCCGATCCAAGATGAGGATGAGATGAGGACCCTCTCTTCGATACTTAAAGGTGCCCTTGTCAAGTACCACGAGGGCGGATTTGCACTGTCCAAAGGTGCAGAGTATGGCCAAGCTCGTAAGATGCTCTGCCTGATATATGAAATCACTCGTGATAAATGGTGGACAAGAGCCTGGACATTCCAGGAGAACTACAGAGCTGGTCTCAAGATGACGCTCCTGATCCATCACAGCGCCGACTTCGAAGACACAAAACGGTCGATACTTAGCGGCAAGAAACCCATGTTTGGTGTAGTACCTGGCGAGTTGAGTGTCCAGTCTGCCAGGTTTTCAGAAAGCGCTACCAAATTCTGTCTTGGCTTTCGCCGACATCACTTTGTGACGAGGGAGGATGACGAAATGATTGATCACATACTGGCAACGGCTGGCAAGTACACCATATTGCTGTCACCTTCAAGCTCCATGTCTGGGACGATTGTTTCAGACGTTCGAAAACGAGGCGTCACTGAAAGATGGGATTGTCTGGCCATTATCGCCAATTGCTGCCAGTACGCGACGCGTCTCAACAGCACGCGGCTTCAGGATAGCGGTGTAGACCTAGACCTCGCGATACTGGCCCTTCGTCTCGTAAATGGCGAGATACTCAAGAATGATGAACCACCTTTATCGGAACATGAGCCGATGGTTGAACAGATCAACAGTCTTTTCTTCGACGATTTCCGAGCCCCGGAAGGTGCTAAGAGGTTGACTTTCAACAAGAGCTGCCGCTTCGTCGATGTCAACTTCACTAAAACTGGGATCGTCACAAGAGGTCATCTCTGGAAGCTGGATGACACTCTTCGAGCGCCGCGGTCATCGCCACGCTTATCACAGCCAGTCCAGCAAGGCGAACAGCAACTATCGGATTATGAGCGGACCCGGCTGAGACAGCTAGTCGAACTTGTCAAGGCAAAGAAAGGACGTAAGGACGCAGAGATAGTGGATGATGTGAAGGACTTTCTGGAGGAAGATGTCTTCGTTGTAGACGAGGAGTCTTTCAGCCTACAGTATCGACGACTCATGGCCAAGGAGGTCGTCAGAGCCATGGACGCAGATCAACCTCTAACACTGGGCTATCTATGTGACCCATCTGGACAGGCTACAACAGCACGAGCAATATTCATTCGGAGCCGGAAATATAATGAATCTGAAGAGCTTTTCAGCCAGCAAGAGGACGATCTCACGCATGTCTTCACGTCGCTCTGGTCAGAAGAACAGCCAGATGAGGAGTATCTTGCAAACGATCTCGACCACCACGTATCTCTCGGGGTTCGCCTTTCAGATGATGAACACAACGGATCATTGCGCTTGTATACTAAAGAGTGGGTTCTTGGTTTATGCTTCTTTGTCGGTGCTCCGACTTACGAGGTTATATTTCCGTGGCCCGGACCATTATCACGGTAGTGGAGGAGAACTTGAGAGAAGAATATGTAAGAGTACTGTAATACCAGAGACGAACATACTTTTGAGTAGGAGATAGACTTTTGGGTTGGATCATGGCAAGACAAATTGACGATGATGTCCAGGGAAGTGATGAAAAGTTACGACCATTATCACAACTGATGAATATATTTAGGTAAGTTTAGTGTATCTTAGTGGGTCTTTAGACAAGTTTTCGTCTGCTGATACGGTTGAGATTCTACAAGAGTTTAGAGCACGTAGCGAAAATGAGGGTTCTGCAAAACGTTAGTGCCTAATCAAAAATGCCGTTTAACTGAAACTTACCTCGAAATCTGTCAAGTCAGCTCCATCCATTTCAGAAGCGTCCTCATTGTTCGTCCCAACAGCTGCAGCTGCAGCATCTCGTCGTGCATTTCGCCTGGACAAGAGTACTCGCAGCATAATGGCGACGACCATCTGAGCCACCGAGCAGCTGAGAATCGTAATGCATCCGGTTGGATACAACGGCGCCTCAGAGCCCAAGAAAGCATGAGGGCCGATGACATTCCCGACACAATAAGCAATGAAGACCATCGCTGAAGCAGTGATACGCTTGGTGTAGCCACCGAGGTTGCTAGCGGGCATCTGCATCGCAAGAACCAGAGAGCAGACAAAGGCACCGATGATGTAATAACCAAAAAGTACGCCGATCTTGTGATGCTCACGATCAAGTTTCCAGAGCAGGCAGACTCCAATCATGGTGGGGATAAGGTAGACAGCCATGATGATGGTTCGGCAGTTCTTGATGCGTGAAGCCAAGAAGGTGCCTGATAGAATGTACATGACTTGGAATGCGCCCATAGGGATACCAAGAGCGACTGTCTCAAGGGGGTCCTTGACAACGCCTTTGATGATGAGCTTGCCGAAGTTGGCGATACCTCCGTTGATGGTCTCGTTCAGGAGCATGAACAAGACAAGAAGCCAAACTTGAGGGTCAATAAAAGCTTCACGGATTTGCTTCCACTTGATGGTTTTGTTCAAGACTCCAGTTCGAGCGAGACGACCACGGCCGATGAGTAGCGCTCGCTCTTCGAGGGTGAAGTGGCGAGCTGACATGATACTGTCGGGGAGGAAGAAGAGTAGGACGAAGCCCCAGACGACTGTCATACCGCCGCAGGTCATGAAAACCGCCTTCCAAACGGGAAAGTTCTTGATCTGGCCAATGCCATAGGTAAGAAGACCGCCAAGCTTTTTAATGTCAGCATGGTCAGAGAATGAGGGAAAATGGACGCACCATAGCCCCAACGCCGTTACAGCAGTAGAAGATACCAGCTCTGAACGGCTGCTGCTCACGCGTATACCACATTGAAACGATCATCATGAAACACGTCGTGATGGGCGCTTCAAAGACGCCGAGGAAGAATCTGCACGTCGCCAAAGAGCCAAAGTTATTTCCCGCAGCGGTCAATAACAAAACGGAACCCCATACAATTACACAACCACTGACTACCTTGGCCATTCGCGTTTTCTGTGCGAGAAACAGCCAAGGGTATTCCGCAGCCATATACGCAAAGTAGAAAACTGACCTGAAGTATAAGATGGTCAGCGACTCAGCACCAGAGAGTGCCTGAGCTTGAGGACAGCACTTACGCGAACCAGGAATATTGATCTGACGAGATTCCGGTGTCCGTAAACAGATCGAACACCGCGGCATACGACAGCGCATTTTTGTCGATGTACTGAAGCATGTATGTGCCCATCAACATGGGGAGAAGGATCATGTCGACCTTTCGGATGAGCTTCTTGTTGAGCTCCGTATCGGATAACAACTCGCCGATGTACTCATTTGTGAAATTATGTTGACGGAGAAATGTTTCTGTAGCATCAAGCTCGACAACTTCGCCTGGTGTGATTGAGTCGAGCTTTTTCATGGCGATTTGCTCTTCTTCGGCGAGCTTCTTGTCGTTGGGCATCGGCCCTGTCGTAGGTGACGACATCGTGTGATAGTTTGGGGAAGGCAAGAAAACAGAGGACCTGGAATCCTAAGCGGTGCAAGGATATGGGTAGATTTATGTAAGTCTATGATAGGATGCCTTTAGACCAGCGGTTCCCAGCACCCCAACTGAATGTAAGGTATCTTGCTCCGTGAGAACAGTTCGAGATCCATGATGATGGGGAGATCAAAGACCCATATAGGCTTCCCTTCAGTCAAGCAAGCAATAGAGCATCGTCCGGGGTACATGATTCTCGTATCAATCAAGCGAATTAATCCTATCAGTCTATCATGCAGATCCCACCCAAACGAAGATGCAGTTTCCTGAGTCAAGACAGCGCGAGCGGCATTCTCACCAATGACAACCTCACTAATATCATCCAAGTTTGCGGGGTTTAGGCCTAGTTCCAGTTGGCCGCTATCAAGCTCCGATACTCGGTCCTCAGATCTAACACCGGCTACGATCGGGTCCATATTCAACAGGCGAAATCGCGGGGCAAGGAAGTTGGCCGATCTCAAAAGGGAGATATTCGTGTTTTATTTCTCAAATTGGAAAGATAGGGCGCAGATGGCACTTATCTCCGGTGATGCTGCTGTTGAAGCCGTTGTCGCAACTGAGCCGTGGAGAGCGGAGCGGTTTTTGGACGCCGAGAAGATGCCCCTCATAGGATGGCGCTACTCCAACATGGAGTTTCGTCAGTCTCGAGTCTTGTCTGTATTTAATCATCCTACTCTCACGATTCCTCATCTATGGTAATAGCAAATTAAGTCAAAATGAATAGCCAAATCTCTCCAGACACTCCGACCGTTTCTCTGCCCCAGGGCAAGCTTGTCGGCGTCAAGCTGCATGACTGCCTACCCCAACCCGTAGATGGTTGGATGGGCGTCCCATACGCTCTACCCCCAACAGGCGATCTCCGTTTCCGTCTCCCCGTCAAAGTACCAGCTTCACCTGACAAAGTCATCGATGCTTCTGAATATGGCCCTGCAGCTCCCGGCAAGGGGTTGTTGGTAGGACCAACGCTTGAGCAGAGTGAGGATTGTTTGACAGTGAATATCTTCCGCAAGTCAGCAGATAAGCATGAAAACCTGCCAGTGGGTTTGTACCTCCATGGCGGCGCCTTCAATAGAGGTTCGGCGCATATGCATAAGACAGCGTCGATGGTGGCGAACGCGCCGGAGGCGTTCGTTGCCGTGACGTTTCAATATCGAATTGGAGCTTTGGGATTCTTGCCCTCAAGTCTGAGTGCCAAGGAGGGTGTTCTCAACCTTGGATTAAAGGATCAGATTCTCATGATGGAGTGGGTGCAAGAAAACATCGCAGCCTTCGGTGGTGATCCTAGTAATGTCACATTGTTTGGTCTGTCTGCCGGTGCTCATTCTGTAAGTTCCAGCGATAATTTGAGCGTACAGTCAACTAACTTGAAGCGGATCGGCCATCATATCATGCACTACAAGGATGGCGTTGCCCCTCTCTTTCATAAAGCCATTATTGAGTCTGGAGCTCCTACATCACGAGCCGTGAGACCATACAATGCGCCGATTCATGAAGCCCAGTTTAAGGACTTCCTCCGCGCGGTCGGCGTCCCCGAAGGTCTCCCAGAGAATGAGATCTTTCCTTATCTGCGCCAACAACCCGAGAAGGTCATCACAGATGCGCAAACAGCCACATTTGACAAGTACAACCCCTCCCTCCGCTGGGCTTTCCAACCTGTCATTGACGGTGAAGTCATCGCTCGACCGCCTCTCGAGACATGGAAGTCGGGCAAGTGGCATAAGGTGCCCATAATGACTGGCTTCACAACGAACGAAGGTTCGCTTTACGTTAACAAGCAAATGTCGGAGTCTTCTCAGTTCCGACACTTCTGGGCCGAGTTGCTGCCGCTGCTTACCTCCGAGGATTTGGACACTATTGAGGAGCTCTACCGAGATCCAGCCAAGTTTGAGGATTCCGAGTATAAGGAGACACGCAAAGATATGGGCTCACAGTATAAACGTATCGAGGCTGCTTACGCCCACTATGCTTATGTTGCTCCCGCGCGTCAGACAGCCGAGCTCGCCTCCCCATCAGTACCCGTCTACCTCTACCACTGGGCCGCTGTCAGCACAGTCAACAACGGTGCCCAGCACGCCGATAACATGCGTTACGAAGTCTGTGATCCCAAGGTTGTCGCTGTTTCCGAAACACAAAAGGATCTTGCCAAGACATTGAACCATTACGTTACCAGCTTCATCACAAGAGGTGACCCCAATGCTGTACCTGGAGAGTACCCACAGAGACCCAAATGGGAGGCATATGATCCCAAGAGTCCCAAGGTATTGAGATTTGGCGAAGGCAATGAGGAGCTGATAGGAGGAGATGCTGGCAAGACTGCTGTGTTTACAGATGATGATTGGGCTCGTAAGCAATCTGAGTTTTGGTGGAGCAAAGTAGACATCTCACAGCAGTGAGCAGACAAAGGAAAGAGACAGATAAACATGTACAACACCCAGGCTATTATTAACAACAGGCTTGGAAGAGCTTCTTCTTCCACCTTAGCTGTATGTAAATGCTCTGTGGTAGAAGTGGTACCACTTACCAGGAATGGAAAGAGTCCATCTGCACTTGCCTTGACTCAGGACCAAGCAAAGGCTTGACCTCCCTCTTGAACTTCAGTTAGACCTCAACACCACCTCCACCGCCGACTGGAATATGGCAGAACACTCACAAAAACATGGATATAATACAATCGCAAAAAGATATATTGAGCTTCAGCTCTATCAATGCGTAATCAGGGAATCGAACCCTGGGCTCCCCGACGCTGCTCGAATGGCAACGGAGAATTTTACCACTAAACCAATTACGCTTCTACTGATGGTGTTGAGACGATCCCAGTCCGGATCAAGTCGTGGAAGGAGAGCAAAGTTTGACGTGGACGTTGAAAGAGCTCTGATTAAGCTAAAATTACATAGATAGCCGTTGACATATAAGTTCCAATAGGCTCTGGATGAAGAACGATATTCCAGCTGCATAAGAAATCCTCACAAACTCACAAACTGAGTCAAGTTTTTTATATCAACAAAACCTACCCGTTGTTCCCTTCTTCTGTCCCATGATGTTCAGTCTCTGGAGGGGTTTTCATCTCTTGATGAAGATGAGTTTGAGCATTGAACTTTACTTCGGTGCTTCTTTGCCTGGTTGATGACTGCTGGGTTGCGTTATCGTCAATGTTACTTGAACTCGGGACTGAACTAGAAGGCTCTGATATATCTTGACGAATTGGATGTTCGCGACCTGTTGTGACGTTGCCAATGTTAGATGACCGATGAGCTTGATTAAGAGCAAAGTCTCCCGAGTCGAAATATTTTCTTCCCTTTCATCAAAAGTGTTAGCTTGACATATGCAAGGGCAAAAGATATCGTGCGAACCTCTAATTGGTGATTGAGAAGGTTGCCTCGCTTTGGAAGGATCCCATATCGATTCAAGAGGCGCTTGTTCTTATCTGTATCCATATCGGTTGATTTGGTCTGGTTCATAGTCCAGTACGAAGTTTTGATGAGCGAAATACTTGGTTCCGGGGGGAAAAAAAAGATCAAACGTATTTTATTCTCGGTATTGATAATATTGCCCATTCTTGGGGACCAGAGAAACCCTTAAAGCTACATCCAGAAAGTGATGGTTCATACTGGACCATTGCTCGAAGCGAATGACGTAGCCTAGGCTGTCTCGTGCCAGAGATGCATATTGAACCCTGCATTTTACTATAGGTTGCGGACCGTTCTCGAAGGGTCTTGGGGGGGCTTCATGTGTCAAAAGGCTATGGGTTGCAACCATCAGTCACATGCTAATGCGAATTTTATTGCGTACAGTGTTTATCCTCACTTCACGAACTGATTAAAGATGCATGTTGAGTGAGATTGGTGGACAAGAAGCATACAAAGAACGGCTGTTGGTATGAATTAATAACTGCGACGGTTGGGTGATGATCCTGTGCGATTCTTCAGATGCCGTGACAGTGACCCCAGTGCATCAGCTGGCCTAGTGGCTGGATAACCCACTGTAAATCAAGGCCTCGCTTAGAGTCTTGTCTGAGCTCAAGTGGGCTATGCCACGTTCATTGGACCACCAAAGATGATTGCCTATGGATCTAACGGGGTTGGTTGGAGCAGAAAGAGAAGAGAAATCGGCAGCAAGAAAAGGAACATGAGAGAGACTCACGACGGGATTTAAAACAGGATGTCTCTTGGACCCTGTATTTCATTACGTAGGGCGGTCAGTAGCGCTGATATGCCGAAGAATCCGAGTGCAACGTCCACCCCGCAGTACTTTGGCACTGTCCATGCCTGTCCACCTTCTGGATCAGAGGCTGCGGAGATTCACCCAACGCCCCGTGGCAGACGATATAAATACAGTACAACACTCGTAAATGCGGTGCATTCGCCCAAATCCCTCAAAGTGGAACACCATCGCCGATCAATTTTGCAAACCTACCAAAATGCCATTCGTTACTGAACCTACCTCTCCCTCAGAGCCTGAGGTCTCTCAACAGTCACCATCATCAAACAAAGAAACATATTCGCTTTCTTTATCGGAGCATACAAGAAACCAGATAGCAGCTCTGCTCGAATCACCAAACGCGCAACTGTCGCCGGACCTGGCTTTCTTGCCCAGTAGCTGTGTTCTTTCATTACCGCGACTGAACTCGGGATCAAGCGCGAGCACGCAAACATAATGGCGTCGTCACCTTGAGCCGATCAAATATCCTGAACGAAAATCGGCCGAGATTGGGACAGAGAATTGTGGCTTGTAATGAAGTCCAATGTTACAAAGGCGTTATTCATTTTTCTTTTCGGATGGATCGGCGGAACGGTCGGGACCAAGATGGAACCTGTTGATTGCGGGGGCTTAGAATGCGCACGCCCGGGATTCTGGGTCCGGTGGACGTTCATCCCCAGGAGGGACTTCCTACATATTTAATATGAGATCAAGCTATGTCAAATTGACGATGTTAATTCTAAGATAAGATCAGCGTTCTATTCTACCGAGTTTGGATAGTGAACTGGCAGCTTGCCAAGCATCTCGATCGGCAGTTGAATGTGCCGAACACAACTTGATCTACCGGATATCGTGTTTCCCCAATCTATCGCGTTAATTAAGCATACTTGCATGTCTCGGCATATGAAGGCGAGATATTTCGTCAGCTTCGAGATCATACTAATAGGCAAAAATCGAGCAGCGGGAAGGCGATACTCTTGTGGGTGAATCTTGAGCGCAAGCATTCGGGTCTCGAAGGCGTCAATTCCGCCATGCAATACTAGTAGCATAGGAGCAAGAGTGATTTTGTCTCTTGTCTTTCTAGCACGTAAATGTAGTTAACGAAGGGTAGAATTAAAATTGAAGCCGCAGGGGGCAAGGCAGTTGTACTTGATCAAGATTTCATTGTCAAAATGCCTCATACCGCGACCCTTGGGATATAAACAAACATGCTCAACGCCAAAAACTGTAACCTTGGGGATTTTAGAAGAGTATAATCGAAGGCTTTGATTGTTCGGCTTCTGTATAGATGTATAGTCTAGATTTCTTTACCTTCGCTCGGTCTCATTGACGATGAATTTGCTTGTAGTCCAATCAGGACCAGCCATCCCCAGGTCAAAATTACCAAATCGGGAGAATCACCATGAGTCATTCTGTATCATTATGTATCGAAAATGTCTAATTCCGAGCTTCCCGTACTAGATGCAGGGGTAATCACCTAGTGTATCTTGATCAGTGCAGTGTTCGCTATCAGGCAACTTAATTTTAATAGCATAAGTTAGAAAGACTTTCAAGCCTTCAAATGGATTGTAAAAGTAGATTTAACACCATTCAGAAGGTAACGCTGTAGACTCGTAGAGATATTCCATTAAATATAGCTGTTAGGATTTAGGATTTCTCTGAAAATATTCTTTACTACAATTCCGTCGCTCGTGTCCATATCACATTGCATGTCTTGCAGTCTTAATGGTGGTTTAAGGCGAATAGTAACATCCACCCTGAGTGATTACTTTTATGGCGGTCTATGTGACGACCGCGGACTTCAAGTGAGGCCCCTCATCCATCGAACGGGCACTTCATCAACCCCGAGCCGCTACTCTGCAGCATTGAGAGCAGGGTACATTCTCACGGCCAACTCCTTTCGTCACGGCGTGACGTAACATCCAGCGAACTATACAAAATGATTCATTGTGAGCACTGAGGTATCATTGTATCTTGGGATTATCAGCTGGGAAGGCGATGAAGTGAGGCATGTATAATATAGCATATAAAGTTTGGCAGTCGTCTCGTAGCTTAGATCCGACAATACTAGATCAGCAGTCAGGCACTGTTAAGAAGACTTTTCATCAAAGGTACAGTTCATCCTAATCTCTTTCTCCTACTCATCACTCTACATGATGCATAATATTTTGCCGAACTGAGGTTACTCGCATGGAATACTGCGTCTTTGACGACCCATTGAACCGACATCGCCTGACATATGAGACTTTCTATCGTATCTTGTTTCAGTCTATCACAACGCCATCTGCTAACTTTGACAATCTTTAACAGGCCAATCTGAGGCTCAAAGACCCAAGCTGCTTCTAATAAAGGACGGGCGGACTCTCGAGATGAGTATTGCTACTAATAACCTTAAGCTAGTGGGTTGTGAGCAAGTGAAATGCTTGTAGAGCAGTTCTTACCTCACTAACAATGTTCTAAGCTATGATTATTACTGTCTGGTAAGTCTTTTGCCTGTCTATCGATCATTATATGAGCCCTAGCGGAGGGACGAAAACTCATGGCCTTAATCCTAAGTCATGACAGAATTTAGGTAAATTAATAAATATTTAGGAAAATTTTTACTAAGTTTAGGATGCCCTTTGCTAAGCCTATTTAATTATTATAATTTAAGGTCTGATATCTTCTTGCTCCCCGAGGGAACCTTGGTGCTTGATCATTCTCCACTGTCTGAAGCACCCTGGATCACTCAAACCAACAACGGAATATCGTCCGAACTCCTAAAGCAAGCCGCCAAGTTCCATTCCTGATTCAATGCCCCTCGTTGTGTCCACGTTTTCCGAATGATCTTCATAGCCTCGATCAAGCCACCCACGTTACTCAGTGGCTTCGTTCTACTAAAGATGTGTTCAACCACAGTTTCATGACTTTCGGACGCCAAACACCCTGTCACGCAGAAGGGCCACGCAACCGTCATCAACCAGCTTGGCATAGTCAAGCTTTCCAACAATTTCAGATTTGCGGACACAAGATCAACAACTTCGCTCATTTCGGGATGCCATCCCGAGAGAACGACAGTTAGGTAGAGCCGTGCAGCGTTCGCCCATACCCGAGTAATGGCGTAGTAGGCGTCGTGTGGAGGGCGCATGGTTCGTAGTAGAGTGAACTCTGCGAAAATCTCACCGCGCTGATGGGTGGTCTCTTGTGCTCGGTGCTCTTCATCGTTCAGTATCGCCAGGCCTCGATCAAGCTTTTCAAGAATTTTCCCTGCCTTTTGAACCAAAGTCATAAAAGAGAAATTCCCTTTCCTTTTCGTCTCTTTCTTCCAGGCGTTGAGAGCCACTGCTTCCGCAATGCTGAGAAACACCCAGTTCTCGCACCCAGTCACATCTTTCATGTTCAGACTGGTTTCACCTTGGCCCGACATCAACTTTTCGTGATAGTCAATGAGACTTGATACCTGCTCCAGTGCGCTGCTAGATACGATGTCGGCGAGAATGATCTTGGCAGTGAAGAAGCGTAAAGCTACTTGCGTTGAAGAAAACAAGTTGACGTCTGAACAATTGACTCTATTCGCCTGCTCCGCTGACATCTGCGTCGGATCAAATGTCAGGCGCCACACAACATGCTTTATTTCTGGCGAGTCGACAGCTTGCTTAAAAAGTATCACCGCAGCGTCGAGATGAGGTCTCCATGCTTGGGAATACTGAGTCATGGTCTCGAACTCGAGCAACAGCATGATGTCTCCCAAGAGATGCGTTCTCTCCCAAAGATTAGCGGTGACGCCAAGCATCTCAACTCTATGCTGCATTCCCTTGAAGGCTTGCTCTGATTGCTTCTGAACCTGCTCCCAAGCAAAGCTGGCGCACAAGGTATATCCTGCGCCAGGAACGAGGGGCACGACTGAGAAGAAGTACGTAACTAGGCTCACGATCAACTGTCTCGACTCGGGGTTTCTAAAGGCAGCAACTAGGAGCCAGTTATGACCGCCTTCGAAGAGCGAAGTGTGATAGAAGGGGTGGAGTAGTGGAAAGACATAGTCCTTGTAGGTCATGAGAAAACGCAGATCCTCTTCGCCGTCGAGATCGACTTTGAGCCTCTCGCGGAAGGTATTTCCAAATAGGAAGTGCTCCGGATTATCGCGTAGTGGTAGGTCGACAGTATTGAGTATATCGTTTGCGCGATTGTCAGTGCTTAGTGAGATATCACTGTCAATGTTGCTAGGCCAAGAAGCCGGTGTCGTGTCGTCAACCGACTCCGAGATAGTTATGCCAGGTGGTGTTGGGCCCGGAGGAGGGACTGGGGGTGAAGCAGATTCTTCAACGCGAGGAATCTCCTCATTATCGAGTTGATGAGTAATCTTCTGGATCATCTGCCTCCCCCTTTTGTTTCTAGCATTTCGTTTGACCTGAGCCTTCAAGCGCTGGCTCATTTGCCGCTGTTGCTCGGCATTGTCCATCCATACGGGCTTCGCATCGCTGAAATGACACGCTAATCCGAGCGCGACACAATTTCCGCAAGTCGGCTGAATCTCGTCACATTTCTTGTGGCGTAAGCGACAGATCCAACAGCTTCCATTCTTTCTCATTGTTTGTAATCGTGGTTATGCAAGAGTTGGGTAGCGCGGGAACTCAAATCTCCGCGCGGAGGTACTTGAGCTAAGACTGCGATGATTCGCTAGAGGGTGACGGATATGATTAGTCATTGGAAAGGGCTCCGCGCGTTGAAAACCACCGCGCGGAATGTCAACAAATTAGACTTTTGGTTGTCAGGACTCGATAAAGGGATGTAGATAAACCCGTATATATAGGCACCCATCTGCGCAACCATGTAGTTTCGATTTTCACTCTTAATTTTCATCAGTCTACTTACTATGCCTTCGTTAACTGTCCTCGTGCTTGGTGGCACCGGCCCTGCCGGTATCAATCTGCTACGGGAGCTACTTCATCGCAAACATAAAGTAGTAGCATATGCAAGAAATCCTCAAAAGGTTCCTGAAGATTTGGCTTCCGATCCATCACTCGAGGTAAGTCTCGCGTATGACGGTAATCTAGAACGAAGAAAGCGGCTAATTTTCCCAGATCGTCAAGGGAGAGCTGTCTGATAAAGCAGCCCTCGACCGAGCCGTGGCCAAGGTCAAAATCGTCATCTCGCTCCTTGGACCTCTAATCACCGATCGAACCACGCCCCCAAACTCTATTCCCGACTTCTACAAGAACTCCCTGTTTCCCGCGATGCGCCGACACGGCGTTGAGCGAATATTTGCAATGGGAACGCTCACCATCACCCAGAAGGAAGACTCATGGACTATGCTCCAACCAACTATAAATCTCATGGTCCGCACCGTATTTTCGAACGCTTACCGTGGTATTACCTCGATCGGAAAAGCATTTGAGGTCGACGCCAAGGACCTCGATTGGACCATATTCCGTATCTCAGCCATCCCTGGGGGCTCTGATAAGGAAAGCTGGGCGAAGGACAGGGAAGACGGAAAGCCTTTTGTTGGATACGTTGGGCAGAAGGGCTATACGTATTCTTTCCCACGAGGCGCGCTGGCAAGATGGCTTGTTGATGCTGCTGAGAGTGGACTACAGGATTGGGTGCGCAAGGCACCTGCGGTTTCCAAGCTGTCTGGCAGCTGAACATCCCACTCTGGTCGGGTCTTCTCAACTATGTTTCTTTTGATTTTGTTTAGTATGTAGCTGTTGTTTTGGTTTCTTGGGCTGGCAAATGCTGGGCCTTTATTGTACGTGATTAATCCTTAAATACTTCTGCCAAGATGGCCTAATTCATGAATCAAGTATCTGGGACTGGGACATGATAATGCAAGTGCTTTTGAATAACCTAACTGCAAACTTCGAACGACCAAAACATTTCTCAGTGTAAAATTCGCTGCCTTTGCAGAAGGATCCTGTCTTGACGTCAGTGGTCAGAAGGAAATCGTGATCTCGTCAACGACGCCCTTGCGACTCCAGTACAAATAAGCTTCCGATGACCCTTAACCGTCTCCCGTCAACTCAATCTCTTACTCACTATAAATGAGAATAGCAACATTTACCAATTCCTCACTCACACTGATTCGTTGTCGCCTTTTTAGCCCATAATTCTCAGCATGTCTTTTGATCTTACCACGTTCAAGTCCCTATCATTTGACTGCTATGGCACTTTGATAGACCAAGAGTCTGGCATGATTCGTGGCTTACAGCCTATCATCAGTCGTCTTCCTTTTGAAAGCGATTACAAAAAGAATCCTGTTTTGTTGATCCAGCGCTTTCATGAGCTTACCCAAGTCCTTGAAGAGGGGGAGCCTACCCTACGCTACGGCAGTATCGTCTTGCGCTCGTTCAAAAGTCTCGCAGACGAACTTAGCATTTCTGTACCTGAAGAAGAAATGAACCATCTTGAGTCCCTACCCGGGACTTGGCTACCTTTCCCCGACACAATTCCAGGCTTGCAAATTTTAAAGAAGCACTACAAACTCATCATCCTCACTAACATGGATAACGTGAACGCATCTTCAACTCTAAAGCACCTCCAGCCCGCTGAATTCGACAAGGTCTACACTGCCGAAGACATCGGTAGTTATAAGCCCGCTAAGGCAAACTTCGACTACTTATTTGATCATCTCAGAAGCGATCTGGGCGTCGACAAGGATCGCGGGGAATTACTACACGTAGCGAGAAGTTTGACTGCAGATCACGTCCCGGCCAAACAGTTCGGCCTCAGAAGTGTCTGGATTTCTCGCGGCGGTGAAAAGAAAGAGGGAACAGGTGTCGGAGGTGATTACGAGAGGTTGAAGGAAAATGTGGCGTTTGAATGGAGATTTGATAGCATTGGGAAGTTTGCGGAGGAAGTCGAGAGACAATTCGCTGAGAAGACCGCGTAGAAATACACGGTTTTGCGCTGCGGCCTGAATAGTTACAACGTACGGTCATGGATCATGGGTGAAGTAGGGCTGAGCGCTGAGTTATGTAACCCTTCATCCATAGGCATGCCCGGCAGATAACATTAAATACTACGGTGGCAGCTATGCAACTCATCGAGATGAAGCCTTGCTTTTGTTTATATGGACTGAGTTCAATTTCAATGGCAGCCGTTTTTAGGTCCAAAGCATATAAAATTAGTATTGTTTCATCTTCTGCAGCAGCACGGCCCAGCACGGTGGAATATGGTGCGATTCACTCACTCAGCCTCATTTCCCAATCGTGATTCAGTCCCGATACTAACAAAAACTCAAAGACCTCGCTCGTTCTAGACCGTCTCAGTGCATGAAATGTCACCCGCTATGACCAAAACTGCCGAAACGCTCAAGGCTCGGTGCGCTAAGACACATGGGATGGCCGCTATGTCTGAGAGTTTTACCAAGAATGTTCTAGCGAGGAACGTTTGAACACCAAACACTGACTCGCTCGACGCCACATCGCGTGCGCCGATCCCAACTTGCACGCGCCATGTCAGGAACAGAAGGACGATGAATTGTGTGCCGAGGCTCGTTTTTGAGGTGAGAGAAATAGAGTTGAGTTTTGGAGTCAACTGGAGAGTTGTATTTTCATCCACTATTGATGTTCAATCGTGCCGTAGCAAGCGAGTCGATCTTTGGGTCGGTGAAGACCCATTTTCTAAGCATACTTCTTTTGGCTTTTTTTTTTCTTCATCAACCTGAGACAAGACATTCCATCTCCACTACGGAGCCTCTTCAAGGGTGATGGATAACGCTCCAAAGTGACAAGATGTCAAGAATGGATCTCAATTACGTACTGACCCGTAGAATAGCCAAATGACTTCCACGTTTTTTTCTTCTCATGAATCTGCAGCGGAAAAAGCCACATCCGTGAGAGACGACTAGGTTGGCCTAGCCTCGGCGCGAAAAGAGTCGGCCGAGAACTCTAGTGCTGAAAAAATGCCAGGATTACCTTGATGCGTTAATACAGAACGGGCGCTCAGCTGCGAAGCGATGTCACATCGTGGATCTGTGCCTCTGGGCGATAAATCCTTTACATTCTTGGCCCATTCAGGGTTCTTTTCCCTCTTAATACCCGTGGGGGGCTGTCATTTCTCATCTGCAGTTCGCATCTCGTTCCTGAGATTCGACAGATTCTCTCATTAAACAAAATAATAATGGCGTGGGGCGATCTTCCTGTTGAAGGGCGGACGTTGGACCCTTTGAACGATGATCTTCGACACGGATTGACTGCCGTTACTGTCCTCGCTTTCATTTCGTTCTTTTCTGCGAGTACTTTATTCTTTTACTTGGTGTATAAGCTTACGACATGGAGCTTGTTCATTAAGTCGCAGCCTTCGGGGCACTTTCAACAAACGACTGGACCGATTCAAAGGGCGATAGACTTTACGCTGGGTATTGATGGGATATTTGCCGAGAACGATCAAGACGCCAACCAAAAGGCCGATGGAAATGTTCCTACCGCCCCTCGACGACCGAATCAGTTCCTCGTCCTGATCATCAATCTGCTACTCGCCGACATGCACCAAGGAGTAGCCTTCTTTCTCAACGCGGCGTGGCTTCGAAATAATGCGATCATGGTTGGAACAGCGTCTTGCTATACCCAGGGACTCTTCGTGTCGCTTGGTGACTTGGCTTCGTCCATTTTCATAACCGCAATAGCCTTTCACAGTTACCTTGCTGTTGTCAAGCGACGGCAGCCACCACAGAGGGTGCTTTACGCAATGATTATCGCCATATGGATCTTTGTCTACGCCATCTCCCTCATTCCAATCGCCGTGACTCGTAATGGTGCCGAGTTTGGAGGGTTCTTTGTACGCGCTGGAAGTTGGGTAAGTACAATAAGCAGTTGACTGTCGCAGCCCACTAACATTATACAGTGCTGGATGAACCGAAAGTACGAGAATCTTCGACTCTTTACACATTACCTCTACATCTTCCTCGGCCTTGGTACAACATCCGTCTTATACCTCATCATCTTCTTCCATCTCCGTCGTCAAGCCCGATTTGAGTCTTCAGGATCACCAAGCCAGGCCGATACCATGCAACTCCAACTTAGCCGCAACCCTGCCTTCCTGATCTACCCCGTCATCTATGTCATGTGTACCCTTCCTCTTGCGGCTGGCCGTATTGCGACCATGGCTGGCGCGAATGTGCCCAACGGCTACTTCTGCTTCGCAGGTGCCATGATCGCATCCAACGGTTCCTTCGACTGCCTGCTATTTGGCACAACCCGAAACACCATCGTCTTCGCCTCAAAGTACGATGTCTCGTCCGACGACGTTCGCCTGAGCACCTTCGCCTTCCTCAAAGCACCTAGTCGCCGGTTCGGAAACACCATCTCGATTCAGGGTGGCCAACAAGCAGACGAGAATGTCGCCGGAGGGTGGTGGTCATGGCCTGCTAGGGCAAGTGGTTCAGAGAACAGAAGTAGAAAGGGAATGACACGCACCATCAGTCAAGAATCTCTGAGAGGACCGGCTATTCAGATGGATACCGTGACATCGGTGGTGGTAGAGGTTGACGATTCGGCGGAGAGAGACCCAAGATACGCAGATACAACAGCGAGCTCCAATCCTTCGCTACGCAGTGCGGAAAAGGATTATACGAGAACGATACAAAGAAGTATGGATGCTCATAGATAAGACTTTAATGTTGATACCAAGTAATGAAAATAGAAGCTTTAATGATATTGGCATATTAAGATATATCTACTGCACCTGGCCTGCTGTGAAACATATTTACCGGGTATGATAGAAGTCATAGGATTGGACAAGGTCATCGCCTTGCTTTTAGGACTTTTCTCTGGTTCATCCTCTCGGCCAGTCTCTGAAGCATCCTCCGAACCAGTATCTGAGTACACAGTCGCTGGGTATCTTTCAAGCTCATCAAGCCACTCTTCGTCTGGTTCCAACTGTATTCTGGATTTCGCGCACTTAAGTTCGATACCGATTTTGTCGGCAGGCTCGTAGAGTTGCCACGGCGGTTCTGTGCCTACAGGCGACGTCCACGCAATGACGGAAAGCGCCGGAAACAGTGCCTCATAGTCGATGAGAGTTTTGACCATATCATAATCAGCAGGTATCAAATACCACCATGGGTCATAAAATTCTTGACCCGGGGGCAATAGCGGGGTCCTCTCGTGGATTTCAATGTCTTGCAAGAATAGCACCTTCAAGCTTGGCGGTAGATGCGCCTTGAGCTTGGGCAACCACTCAATATCAGGTTGGTAGAGATAAGCCCCAAACAGAGCTTTTGGTGGGGTCGCGATATACTGAAGAGACGTGAACTTAGCAAATTTTAAGGGCCTGGCTTCGAAGCCCGGGTGGCGACAGTCCCAGTAAAGATCTATCACTTTGATACTCTCCCGGCATGGTCTTAGAATTCGTGGAAAGTTCGGGGTACCTCGGTCTGATTCATCCATAGGGTGATGAAACTCGAAGCGCTTGAGTTTCTTTGCATTTCGCAAGAGCTTCTCCAGAATCTCGTCTGTATAATTGTATACTTCTAGGTAGAGGGACTCTAGATTCTCAAATGGAAGAGGCTGAACTAATTCAGAGGCATAACGGTCGAGTCTAACGTTGTGGAGGCGCAGCGATGTAAGGCTGGGATAACGGAATAGTTTAAGCTCATCCAAAGACAAAATCCGCGGGCCTGGGCCTCTGATATCGTAAGATACTATGTGCCATTAGCCCCTGCCATTCTTGTGATCATTGACAAACTCACCCGTCTTTAGTCTAGGCTTAGGGGCTATACGCCCGGCTAGTAGCGAGGCCATGTTTTCAAAATCAGCCAGGCCGTCACGGGCTCCAATGATTATTGTTTCCCCATTACTCAAAGTGGCGCTCTCAATGTTGCGGAGGTCAAGACAGAGGAGCAGCCAGAAATATCGAGCATCAACATTTTTGACATCTAAATAATGAATCATGTTGAGGATTCTGGGATCGCCTTTGGCGACTCTCAGAAACCTTCTGAAATGTCTGTCTCTGGAGAAGATCATTCTCCTGTAAAACATTGATTTGGCCATTGCGTTAATGGTCTTACTCGTCTGCATGAGAGGCTTGATTTGACGTGGCTCGAGCTTGCGTAGAATCATCGAGAATATCTCGGGCGGTAGGCGATCCAGCCTCGTTTGTCCTTCCATATTTGCGGTGCTTGTCGTAATCAAGAGGTTTTTTTGATAAAGAAGAAGGGATGAAACAAGCGGGGATGGATGATGTCCTTAACTTGGTGAACTTAATCAAACACAGGAGAGGCTAGCCAGATATAGCTTAGTGAGATGTGTATTTGGTGGTTGACCAATCAAGAACCATCCCGCCATACGCGTTTACTTCGAATCATTGTCTTGTGTACGGAGTAAGATCAACACTCTCAGTTTTCTATGTCATCCAGTAACATATATTATTTATATATTAGCATGCTTGGACGTGGTTCTCTGTCTGACTATGCAGAGAACCCAAATCGTAATACATTAGCTTGACATGCGCAATCAAACAGTCACTTTATCGCCAAATCGGAAATAAACTTAATACTTATGACAGTTGTAAGTCCAACTATATTAAACTAAGCCATGCTTAGGTTTATTATTAGCAGATTGCATAGGGCGTGTAACTAAGCTTATTAAAGTATCACGTCTCCTAATAGTAGATT